>JAQFVV010007626.1:57500-60000 GCA_028023455.1 Epiperipatus broadwayi
GAAGATCATTTTGCTATGGATAATCACCTCATGGATTAAAAATCAAAAAATAAATGGATTAATTTTATATCTTAAATTTATGAATAGTTGAACATTTAGTTTGTGGATAAAAATGAATATCTGTTAAAAAAATTAAATTGCTATTTATAAAAAATTATAAAAGTGTATTCAATGCTTACAAAATTGCATTAAGAATTATTTGTGATAATATGTAAATACTATTCAAAGAATAATGGATTCCAAAGAAATATTTAAATGCTAACCCTTGAATTGTGGATTCTTTGAACAAATATTAGATATAATAAATGACCAAGTTAAAAGCAATCCTAAGAATAGATTAGCAAATTAATGATGGATTACCTTAGATTAATAAGCAAGCTAAATGGAATTTAATACTTTTTATGCTATTCCCAGAAAGGATGATATTAGTGAAATGAAGTGTGCAATAAACTGGATAGATTATTTAACATACTTTCTATTATCTTAGTTTAGTATAGTTGTTTGTTAATGGAATAAAGTATATTAGATATTCATGTATTCAGGTATAAATAATATTTTATTTAATATTATTAGTATTGAGATTGAAAGGAATTAAATATAATTTATTTGAAGAATAGGTTGTACAAATGTAACTTATATTAAATGGCTACATTACCAATGCTAATAATGTTTATGAGTTCTTAAAATTTCAACCTCAAAGTTATGTGTTAATTATCCTTGTATAGATGAGCAAATCTATAAGGGGTATTTTATTTATCACTCATCTGTTAGTATTAATTTTTCACCATTATCAAAAGTATAACAAAGCAGCCTAATGATTTAATTATATTCATGTTAGCAAAGTAACACTTTTGATGTTTAAGCCCACAATACAGTGAATGATCTTGAGGCAAAAATAAATAATCTCAATGTTGTAAATTATCATCTAGGTCTGCAAAGCAATGATTTGTACTTGTTGCCCTTGAAAAAGTGAAAATTTCTCCATTGTTTGTAAATGAGATTGGTAAATAATTAATTGGTCGGTAAACAAATTACATAAGAATGTCTATAAGACATTTATCTTTTATAATAATTATTATCAACCAGTATTAAATTGAGATTCATTTTGTAAAATAGTAATACAATGTATCCCTATTTAATGTGAATGTCTTCACCACACTATCTAATAACACACTTAATATATCCCACACTCAAATCAGGAAATAAACAGTAATATTTATAAAATATGTTATATATTTTTTATTGGTAATATTTACATTCATGATGTTAAAAGTCATATTTAAATATAAACTCATATTTGAAATATAAACTAACATGTAAAAATTATCTGGATTAAATACATCATTACTGTGTTAATGCTATCTGAAATGTAAAATATTATTGGATGAGATTGTGTATACAAAATCCTTTTTGCATTGTCATATCTCAGAATGCCTAAACACACTTGATATCAATACATTTATTAGATTACCAAGAATTAAATAAATTATTATTCAACCTTGTATTAAATTTGCTAGCCTTAGTTTTAAAAAACACAGATTAAGTTACTCTTAGTTAACACATTAAATAAGAAACAATATTTGCAAAGATTTTATTGTTAAAAAAAACGAGAACAAGAATCCTTATTTTTATAAAATCCTGCAAAATTTATTTATTCTTTAATTAAATAGGAATGAATTTGAGTATCTAAAATAATTATAGCTCATGTGTGCATAATAATTGCAACCCAAGTGAGATATAGTAAAGCAGCTTTTCCTTTTCCATCTCATCTGCATTTATCACATTATTGGCTTCAATATATATAAAATCATTAAAATCCGTCAGCACTTAGACAATCCCAATATCAATCAACAACCTCAACTTGTTGTCAAGGCAACCTCCTTTTAATGTTGATGATGAAATTCCACCTTTATTTATGGTCCAATATGTATGTATGTATATATATATATATATATATATATATATTGGTTTGATGTTTGATCTACTTTCTGAACTCATTAAAAATAATTGCAAAAATGGAGACTCATCAGCAGTAGTTCAAAATAGTCATCATACACTATTATTTCAATATATAATATTTAATATATCATTACTATATTAAATATATTTTTTATAATTCTTTTCATACAACTATACATAAAGTGCTGAACAATATTTCTATTTTGTTAATATTGCTGATTAACTGGGGCATGATAATATCAAATCCTCAATCCATTTATGATATGTGTAATAAATATGATTATTTTAACTGATTATGAACAATGAACAAATGCTGTTGAAAATGTTCTTTACATGCCCAAATGAAAACATCCATTATTTGTAATCAATAATAAATAAAACTATTAAATATTAATGCTAAATATTAACACTAACAATTATACAATTAAGCACTACTTTTAATTAGTTTTGTGACCATTCTCAACTTTAAATTTTTTAATTTTCTCAAGAGTAAAACAGAAAGTCATGAATCTTTGTATACTACATGATGAATTTTATTTTG
>JAQFVV010007626.1:65000-70886 GCA_028023455.1 Epiperipatus broadwayi
ATCATTCTAAATTCGAGGAATAAGTTTAACATTTAGATTTTTATCTTAATTTTTAATTTTACATTTAAAATAGCTTGCTATAATGTTTAATATTTTATTTAGAGGGTTGAGTATGAATGGACTACATAGGTCTGCATTTGAAAGGAAAATATTCTTCCCTGATTTAACCTTAGGCAACAAATTTCGCAATCAACAAGCGCCAATCCATCTGATACATTCATGTATTCAATGTAGCATGATATGACAACACAAAATACTATATTGTCAGGAATGTACATCTGAACAATAAGTAGAAATAGAGAAGACATTGACTCTCCACCAACAGGAATGTGACATCTGTGGGCAAGTAGATCAATAAACTAAAAACTCCATAGGAATGGACTGCGGTCTTCTGCCGACTTACAAACCCATCCATAGGCAAACAGAGGGTGTGTGGCATATATCTATAATCTTGCCCATAGGGGATCTCATACTACATCTACTAATTACACAAATATATCCAATCCATTGAACCAATTCAACTATGAAATGAATAACCTAAGATTACCCTCCCTTAATATAACTTTAAAACTATCTAGCCATTCACGCCCAACTTAATTTTAACATTTAAATACGTTCGCACAGATTTGTTTAAAAATGTTGGGTATAGATCGATTACATAGATTCCGCGGTCAAAAACATTTCAAAATAAACATAAACGATCAAAATACAAAATTATTGATACCGACAATCGCAGAGGGAAACTTATAAGTAACCCAATAGTATTCACCATAAGATACTTGCATTGTCACCAATAACTTAAAAGACATCCGAATAAATACATTTTAGATACTCACCGTAAGGTATCATTATTTATCGAATGTCTATATATTTTGATCAAATATGAAAACCAAAATCTAATTAACCGCAAACGAATCCATGCAAGCATCTATAGACAACTTAAATGTAATGCATTTAATAATTTCTACAATCAGAAAAAAAAAATGGAAATGATGTTTATCAATCGGAAAACATATAAAATTAACATTATTAAATTGATTTAAAAACTTACAAAAGTCAGATAAGATTCCGTTTTAACATTTCATTCTTCTTGTTTATCAATTTGTAAAACTTGATGAAAGTTCTTAATTGATTTTAACAATTGTTCATTTCATATAGCTCATGGTAGAAGAGTCCAGGCCTCTGCTTTCAATTCCCGTTGGCAATTCCCATGGCGTCTCCATTGGAAGAAAATGTTCTGGAGGTAGCATTAGCTGGTTCCTTTCTGGTATCACAGTCTTTTCATTTTATTTTTTTTTAAACAAACAAAAAAAATGAGAGAGAACGGCAAGTGCGTCTTACCGTTGTCATCAAATCAAGTTGGAAAAAACTACCTCAACTCTATATTTTTTTTCCTTTTATATCATCCACAAGGATTCACTGAACAAAACATCACTAATCTGTTTTTTTGCCATGGTCCGAGCCAAGGCCTAGTGCTTCCATTGGTCAAGCTAAAATTTCTTTCTTCTCTTATCTAACTTTCCATCTGACTTTTTAATTAAACAGCTTTTAGATAATTAATAAACAATCATTTCCATTTACAGATTACAGGAATTAATTAATACTTGTTTTTATTTTAAATTACATTATTTTTTTATTAAAATATTTTTATATTTCAAGCTTGTATTTTTTTTATTAAAAAAAATACGTTCAAATACTTTTTTTTTTTTTGTTTATGAAAAAAATATTTTTAAAGTTTAGCATCTGTGTGAATGTATACACGTTTAACAATATTTTAATTTTAGCGTTTAGTTTTTTACTTTTATTTGCGAACTTTTAAGTTTTTATTTTAAATTAATGTAACGACATATTTATATATCGTTACAATATATATATATATATATATATTTAGAAATTTCTTTTTTTTGTGTGTAAAATTATTAAATATTTATTTATCTTTGCATTGGTCATGGCTTAACTAAGTGATAAAAACAAATTATTTTCTTAAATATTAGTGTATGTATCAGATGGATAGATTCAAGGTTATGACTTGCAGTACATTGTACATGATAAATATTAATCCAAAATGCTTAAACTGTCAGTTTGGTTATAATATGTTTCATAATATGTGTGATATTATATTGTATATGAGAGATACTGAAAATTCAAAATCCAGTGAAAGTGTAGTTGTAAAAAATATTTATGCATTGAGCATAATAATATTGTCTGTGATTACAAATATTATGCAAAGCCAAATATTGTCCTGATTAACTAATGTTAACAATATTTTTTGGTTATATCTTTTAGCACCATTCCTTTATTTGAATAGCATATTATTTGTATTTTTATATTTCTTGTTAATAATTTCTAGATTAAAACTGAAACTAAACCAAATATCATACATTTTATTACATAAATATATGAAATGAAAATATGCAATGTTTTCATTTTTTTTAATCATTTATCCACACATTAGAAATGAGTGCATGATACAGTGATCTATGCTGCAAATGTTTTGACTGTGACCACCACAGAATTAATAAATATGTCATTACATCTAGATTTTGTTTAAATATATTTGATTTTTATTTGAAAATTAATCTACTAAAGACATTTATGTGATATCAGATAGAGTTTTGTCAGTAATAATATTATTGATTTGTTTTAAATTCAAAAGATGATTTCTAATATTCTAAGATTAATCTTATTGCTTGCAGATATGCTCTTAGTAACATTTAACTAAAATGTAAATATATTCACTATTAATAATATATATCTGAAGATTGATATGAAGTTTTTGTATTAATAATATTATTGAATATTTTTTGTAAATTTCTAAAATTAATTTTATTATTTCAAAAGATAAAGTCAGTTAAAAAATAAGGTTTTTGTCAAAAAATGCAATTAAAGGAGAAAAAAACCTAAGGGTGTATTTGCTGACCTGACAAAGAAGATGTTGCTGTATAAAATATATCCATTTTATATTCTACTGAAAATATTTTTTTTTGTTTGTTTCTGCTCAATGCAGTTAATTGGGAAATTTGTACATGTCAAGAATTGGTTTTGTTTTTTTATAAAATATATTATGGACAAAGAATCTGATTATATGTTATTATTTTGATATCTACTAAAGGAATAATGATTTGAGATTTAAATTTCTCACTCCATTTTATCTTCCATTTGTTATTAAAAATTATCTTTTAGCATAATCATAATTTCTTGGTTTTTCCCTTTTATTTCTTACTTTTTTGATGTCATTTTAAACAAGGTGACTTGAAATTAGAGACTGCCATATGTGATTTTATTTCATTTTTAAATTAATGGAAATACATTTTTAACATAGAAATGAAACTTTTTCATTTCTATATATCATGTAAATTTGAGAACATATATCTGTTACAGGTATTTATATAGCATTTACATTTTAATTTGAATATTTTTAACAATGGAAGTTTTTTTTTATTATTAATGAATGAATTGGGAAAATTGTCTGTTATATCATTATAACATCATGTTGACTAACCTAAAAGTGTTCAGAAAAAAATATTTGACGTCAATACTTCACTTTTATATTTCTACATACACACTCTATTATTCTGAGCATTATAATTATTTATATTGATTCTTGCACTTGCAAATAATTGAAGATATTTTTTTTATTTAATTACACATTTCAAAATTTGAATAAATTAATTTTATTTTTTCTACTATTTTGTTTACAATTTTTTATAAGATGCAAATGAAAAACGCTGATATTTCTAGGATAATTTAATTTAACCTAAAATAGGCATCAGTTATTTTTTATATAATTTAGGAAGTAATTTTTTTTATTCTTAGCAAAACCCTTTTTTAGAATGCTTTTAGTTCAACGAATGTTCGTCACTTTAAACGCTTCTTGTTTTTTTGCTCTAGAACGCCATTACACAAACTTTACAAGTGTTTTTACTTAATTTATAAAAAATAATTTAATTTGATAAATTAATGAAATGTATTTACCGTTAATTTTTTATTCAAAAAATAAAATCTATTTCAAGTTTACAATGAATCAGTTTTTTTTTGTTAAAGTTGTCTAATTATTTAATTAAATAAAACTTACTAATTAAATTGTTTATTAAATAATAATGCATGCACACACATTTGCACGCGTTGAATAACACTTATTTTTACAAATATAAGTTCGTGTTGAGTGATATATGGGCAATTGATAAATTTGATAATAATATTTGATAATTGAAATATTTTTTTAAAAATTAATAAACAAAGTTTCATTATTTTTATAAAGGTTTATATATCTCTCTCCTCCTGAAGGCTGTTTTATTAATTTATTTGCTTTGTCTCACTCATTTAATTTTGATTATTTTTGTTTTTGCCCCATATATATATAATCTTAAAGGCAGGAATCATTTAAAATAAAATTTATTTAAAATTTGTTATTTTTACTGTCAACTTTTTATTTTCAATTGAGACTATCAAAGAAAATGATAAAAAAATATGTGTTAACTTTTATACATATATTTTATACTATTTATTAATTACTTGGTGATCTAGAATTTGAATATAGATTGTGTGGAATATAAATACTTTTTAGACTTAGTCTTTTTTTTTTTTTTGTTGGTAGCCTGCCTGAACTAAAAACAGATTAGCTGTTCTATTGGTTCTATTGATTATTGGTATATCATAATCCATATGATCACAATTTTTAGAGAGTAAGATAAATAGGAAAACTTGCTAAAACAGTAAACAGGAAAGAAAATAGTTATCCAATTTATTTACCATCCATTCTTGCTTTTAAAGATAGCATTGCCTTAGAGTTTTTCAATTAAAGCTTACTTTATATTTATTTAAATATACTGTACCAAAATAAAAAATATATATAAGTGTTTGCATTTTTAAATAAATTATATTTATACTGTTTAAATGAAAATATAAGCAAATTAAAATATTTGCTTATTTATATACATATTGAACTATTTTCACGTGATTCCTGTGCAGAGTAATTTATTCTAGTGAAACTTTCCCATATCACTTTGCAAATAAGATAATTAAAAGAATAATTTCCAGAATTGGGGATTTTATCTGATCATTTTAAGTGATATGTTTTTAGACATGGAGTTCAAAAAAACATTAAATTATCTTTCTTGATGGTCCTGATAAGTATTTTATCCCAATAAAAATATTCAAAAAGTAATAATTTCTCAATTATTATGTTAATAAATCATTTTTTTATTATGTTACTGAATTTAGTAAAATCAATGGAATTATTATGTTCAGACTATTTTCTCAGAGCTGGAACTTCATTTAACCTATCAGTTATATAACTGTATAATAAATCATATGGAAAGCACTAATCAACTTTGCTCTTAAGAAAAAATGGAGACCTCAGAATGAACCACATAAAGAAATATATGAAATTTCTATGGATTTTGTCAGGATGGCTCAGTTGGTTAGAGTATCACATTAAAATTAAATGTTCAAAAATATAAGAGGTGAATAATATCTCTCACATCATTGTACACATACTTACCTGTAGGCTACTACTAACAGTTGAATGTCATTGGAATATTTAAATAAAGTTAAATTTTTCTAAAGACATTCAACATTTAATATTAGATTATGGAAATAGTACAATATATGAATATAACTAAAATACTATCATTACAAACCTTCAAAAAAACATAAAATAGCCAGTAAGATTCAACTTAAAATTTTTGAAAATAATTACAAAGAAAAAAGTATAGGATATATACAGATATGTGATGTAAACATTACCTATGATATATAATTGTAATTTTTTAAACCAATGAATCATAATATGAAGAAGTCTAAAGAATTTGTATTTTGTCATTAAACTTTTTTCATTATCAAATCAAGACCATATAATTTTACAAACGACTACATTCGTTGCAG
>JAQFVV010007627.1:0-70772 GCA_028023455.1 Epiperipatus broadwayi
AGCCCAATAAAGTCACGTCCTTTATATCTGGACGCTTTAGCCGTATTCCTCCAGTGACATTCTCGTGTTTTGGTTGATGGTTCACTTATATAAACCTGCTGTGTTCTTGCATCTGGGGGATTACATAATGTTCTGTGAAGATAATTTCAAACACATATACACGTACGCTTTATTTATTTTATACATAAATTCGGATTGAATCCAAGTAGTAGGCACCAGGAGAACTTTTATAAGAGTCCGCCACGTATGTGCATAAGCTCACTCAACTATATCACAAAACATGCCCGTGCATCACTCCAGTCGGAAGCAAGAAACGAACACAGCCAATATCATCTTTCAAATTACATCGTATATGTGATCTTTCACTCACGATCAATCAGACTTATCATATGAGGGCCCGCCCTATATCCCACAGAATAAATTAATCAAAACTTAATATTAATCTAAGAGAGCATAATAAACATAAACATAAATATAATCAAATCCCAACACCAAAATATCAAATGCATTCATTCATATACAAACAAATTTGATCGCTCCAGCACTCATTCCCTATTATATAAATTTATGTTGAAATTCCAAGCAATTAATAACAAAAAATACTAGTTAAATAAATGTTTTATTTTAATGTGTTTAATAACAATTCATGCAGGTATATGACCGGCAAGCCGAGATAATTTAAATATAGATTTAAAGGTGACTTCGCACATACTTTAAAGAATGTTAATCTGTAGCCAAACTTATTTGGTTAGGTTCTCTAATCGTTCATTAATGGTCATGAGTAACTTTATCATTTTAGCTTAATGTTTTAATAGTTCTTGTTTTTAAAGTTATTTTACTTTGGTGCATAAGTGAATATGACAATTTAAAGATAGCTACCTGTGGAACGTAGAAAGACTGTAAGAGGGATCCTGAGCGATGATTTCTTCTTTAACGAAGCATTCTGGCAATTTGCAAGGTCTCAAAAGCGTGTGTGGTCCTTATGTGAAGTTTCTCCGGTGTTACGAGCATCCTAGGGGGAATCAGCTGAGCTGGACGTGGAGGTCCGGCGGTCAAGCCACGAATTTTAGGTTCAGCAACGCATCTCCGTTATATTTCTACACGAAAGTTAGATTTTATTTCTTCTCTAGTTCTAATTTTAATAATCATAATTAAAAGCGCTGTCCGGCCTTTTTGATCTCTTCCTTCCCGCCCTCACACCTTGAATTTTTTTCACCGAATCACTCCCATGCACCTGTGAGTCCCTTCATCTTATAAGTCCATCGAGTATTAACTCAATCCAGTGATTTCTGGGATCGTTTATACCACTTTGGAATTTAACTCAATTTGACCATTTTTTCAGGTATTGTTTCACTGGAGACAAAAGTCTGAGTTGTACAATAGCAGTGAACACTTTTTCTCACCTCTGTTTCTAAATTCGGCTTATTTTATCTAGGCGTACCAACGCATATCCTGCCTATTGTTTCAATTTCTCTAATTTTACATTTACTAATTACCCCCATTTAAAATAATTTTAGATCGCTTGGAATTTCAGAACATATTGCAAATTAATTAATTCATTTTCCCCTTTTGTTCAAAATGACTCAAATGATTTAATAAAAATGTCAAACTTGCGTTCAATCATTCATCTTTATTTAACCAAAAAAAATGCAAACAAAACTTACAACTAATGATTAAAGATTTATTCTTAAAAAAAAAACAAAATAATAAAAAAAACTCTTTTACTTTTTTATTTCAGTAAATTTGACAGGTACTCTTATATAGCTGCGATCATGCTTTAGAAACGGCTGTATCTCATTTATTATTAAAGCAAGACCGCTTTTTTAAAAGTTTTGTTCCTGTCATTCATTTCGTCAATTACATATATGTTGATATAACCTCATATGCCTGGGTTCAAATCCCATGTAACGCTATTCCATTACATATCTCCCTGCCCGGTGTAGAGTAAAATCCGAGGTTGCGGATTTTAGCTCTGGGAAGGAGCCAAGTTATTCGGCCCTCTTCAGTGCCCTTGCATTGACAGTCCCCTTAATCACTTTTCTCTGTGCAGTGTTCCATGAATCGACCCAACGTCCTCCTTTCTTTTGTGCGATACGGGTCCCATTATGGCGGCTTTCCCGGCTGTTTGTCTGCGGCTCTGCCTTCCCTTAAAATTTGGATCAGGTGCTCTGCGGTCAGACTCCTTTTTACAACGACTATTAACAGAGAAAAAAACTATCTGGTAATCTAGGGTCTGCCACGATTGACGACAATGGCCAATGGGTTTCGTGCATCCCTGACAGGAGGTATGGGGATGGACCTTTCCGAAGTCCCCTATACAGAATACGATCAATCTCTATCTAAGATTTTGGAAAGTCTGATCCGCTCAGCAATAACGAAGTTTTGGGAAGTGAGCTGGCAAGAACTCTAATGAAATGTGTTGCATGATTTTCCGCACTTAAGTTGGGCCAGCGTCATGTGCCAGCCTTCTCCTGGTCTTGCAGGGTACTCCCACGTCGATTCACCAACACATTGGCTCTACACACTACAGGCTGCTTTGCGAGCGGTTGACCTGTTTGTTTTATATGTTACACCCTAGGCTTGGTGTTAGTCATCCCCCCTTTGCCTTTTTCCTTTTTTTTAAAATTCCATTTCCAATATCATATGTCGATTCATGTCACAGGTCATTCCCGGTTCGTGGCATCTATTTCCCATGTGAGCTCCTTTAAACATTTGTCTTTGTGATATCCACGGTCATCAATTCATTTTCCCACCATCCTATGGGTTAGTATCGGTCCGGTGGTACTCGTTTTCTGGGTTGTTCATTACTAGACCTCTCTATCTGCCCTCCTATCCCCTCTTCTTGTTCAAATTTTGCTATCATTTCCCCCATCTCATGGATCCCTTTGCAATCCCTTCCCAGCATCATGTGTCTGAGGGTGGTTGGCATATTGTGCCTTATTATTGAGATGATCTGTGTCTCAGTCATCTGGTATGCAGGCAATTGTTGAAGGCTTGACACCTGCCTATAATAAAACTGAGTGGCCGTCTCACTGGGCCTTCCCCCATATTTCTCCCTGGTGATTCTAAAATAAGTCCCTTCTTGACGTGCTGTGTTCCAGAAACACCGCAAAACTTCTTCCTTATATTCCTCATATGACCGGGGTTTAAATTCCAGTGTCCTCCACCAGTCTTTCGCTGGGCCCTGTAGGTATCCGCTTGCAATATTTATTCGGTCAGGTTCTCTCGCCGTTGGTTCTCCAAACAGATTCCTGACGCTTTCGAGGTGGTCCATTGGGTTTTCGTTTTCTCCTGCCCTAAATATTTCTATCTTCATCTGTCTCTCCGCTCATACACGACTTGTGTCCCGTTGTGACATCTGCCTTTCCCATCTCTTCTCCATCTCTTCCATCCTTCTACCCACATTCCCATGTCCCTGGTCTGCTTCAATCCTTTGGATTCTCTGTCCCCACTCTCCCAGTGCCTCTCGGACTTCGTCCTGGTGTTGTCTAATTTTAGGACCTGCCTCCTCCATCTGCCTGATAGCTTCCTTCATCACATCTTGATGCCTATTTCCCTTTTCTACATCATCCGTTAGTATCTCTACCCTTTCCTTTAGATCATTCAGGTCTGTTTTCGTTTTGTCCATCTCCATCCTATTCTGGCCTATTTTTTCCTCAACATTGGCTAAGCTACTATCTTCCCCTTTGTTCTCTTCTGACTTCACTTCCTTTCCCCTGAGTAATTGCCTTATCTCCTCTTTAAACTCTTCCCTATCTCTTCTATGCTCTTCTCTATCTTCCCTCATTTCGGCCATCATTTGCATCATCATCTTTATTAATGTTTTAATATCCCCTTCATTCACCGTATCCTGTTTTTTAAATTGTATTGGACTCTCCCCCATCTGTTCCCACATGCTTTCATCTGGGTTTTCTTCCATTGTTTAATATCTGATTTACAATTTATAGTAATCCACGGCTCGTTACCTACTACTCCATGGGTCCCACTGACTGTCTTATCCTATCCTCAGATGCTCCTTACCCTTCAAAATTCCCACAGCTCCTGTCATTCCTCCAATTTGGTTTCTATCACTCATACTATCCCAGGTCCCTCTGTTCTCTCCATTTCTATTCAGCAGCTATCGATTATATGTGTGGCTATATCTATTATATGGTTATATGCGTCTTTATATATATGCGCTATGTTGACTTCTTTCTTTAGCCCCCTTTTCTTTTTTAAGTAAAACACAAAACTCCTAACAAGATCCCAGTTACAGTACTTCCTTTGTGCAAGAATATAAATACGTCTTTTAACGATGTATATATATATTTTTTATTTGTGCTTAAATTATTTGCGTTTAATTTTAACATAGAAATTAATTTATTAATTTGCTTCCTTTTAATATACGATCTTTCTTCCACGGAATCCCGCTATTTCACAGCCTTCTACAACTATTAAGTATATTTGGACGCTTGATTATTTTAGTGCTAATAAGAGAACTAAATCCCTTTCCCACTCCCTTAAGCAATGTTTAATGATTTTATTTTATTGTGATTCCGAAAATTTCCCCCGCTTTAATAGATAATTTATTCTGTTATTTCGAGCACCCTCTCTCTTTTAAATTTGCTTTCATTGTTAGAAATGTCAGCTGTATCCACGTCGGTCCCACCACTTGAAACAATAGTTTCGGGCCACGTTGACGCGCCAAATGTAAGCCCCCCCCCGCCGGCTTCCTTACCGCAAGCCCAGTAAAGTCACGTCCTTTATATCTGGATGCTTTAGCCATATTCCTACGGTGATATTCTTATGTTTTGGTTGATGGTTCACTTCTATGAACCTGCTGTGTTCTTGCGTCTGGGGGATTACATAATGTTCTGTGAAGATAATTTCAAACACATATACATGTACGCTTTATTTATTTCTTACGTAAATTTGGATTGAATCCAAGTAGTAGGCGCCAGGAGAACTTTTATAAGAGTCCGCCATGTATGTGCATAAGCTCACTCAACTATATCACAAAACATGCCCGTGCATCACTCCAGTCGGAAGCAAGAAACGAACACAGCCAATATCATCTTTCAAATTACATCGTATATGTGATCTTTCACTCACGATCAATCAGACTTATCATATGAGGGCCCGCCCTATATCCCACAGAATAAATTAATCAAAACTTAATATTAATCTAAGAGAGCATAATAAACATAAACATAAATATAATCAAATCCCAACACCAAAATATCAAATGCATTCATTCATATACAAACAAATTTGATCGCTCCAGCACTCATTCCCTATTATATAAATTTATGTTGAAATTCCAAGCAATTAATAACAAAAAATACTAGTTAAATAAATGTTTTATTTTAATGTGTTTAATAACAATTCATGCAGGTATATGACCGGCAAGCCGAGATAATTTAAATATAGATTTAAAGGTGACTTCATGCATACTTTTTAAAGAATGTTAATCTGTAGCCAAACTTATTTGGTTAGGTTCTCTAATCGTTCATTAATGGTCATGAGTAACTTTATCATTTTAGCTTAATGTTTTAATAGTTCTTGTTTTTAAAGTTATTTTACTTTGGTGCATAAGTGAATACGACAATTTAAAGATAGCTACCTGTGGAACGTAGAAAGACTATAAGAGGGATCCTGAGCGATGATTTCTTCTTTAACGAAGCATTCTGGCAATTTGCAAGGTCTCAAAAGCATGTGTGGTCCTTATGTGAAGTTTCTCCGGTGTTACGAGCATCCTAGGGGCAATCAGCTGAGCTGGACGTGGAGGTCCGGCGGTCAAGCCGCGAATTTTAGGTTCAGCAACGCATCTCCGTTATATTTCTACACGAAAGTTAGATTTTATTTCTTCTCTAGTTCTAATTTTAATAATCATAATTAAAAGCACTGTCCAGCCTTTTTGATCTCTTCCTTCCCACCCTCACACCTTGAATTTTTTTTCACCCAATCACTCCCATGCACCTGTGAGTCCCTTCATCTTATAAGTCCATCGAGTATTAACTCAATCCAGTGATTTCTGGGATCGTTTACACCACTTTGGAATTTAACCCAATTTGACCATTTTTTCAGGTATTGTTTCACTGGAGACAGAAGTCTGAGTTGTACAATAGCAGTGTACACTTTTTCTCACCTCTGTTTCTAAATTCGGCTTATTTTATCTAGGCGTACCAACGCATATCCTGCCTATTGTTTCAATTTCTCTAATTTTACATTTACTAATTACTCCCATTTAAAATAATTTTAGATCGCTTGGAATTTCAGAACATATTGCAAATTAATTAATTCATTTTCCCCTTTTGTTCAAAATGACTCAAATGATTTAATAAAAATGTCAAACTTGCGTTCAATCGTTCATCTTTATTTAACCAAAAAAAAATGCAAACAAAACTTACAACTAATGATTAAAGATTTATTCTTAAAAAAAAACAAAATAATAAAAAAAACTCTTTTACTTTTTTATTTCAATAAATTTGACAGGTACTCTTATATAGCTGCGATCATGCTTTAGAAACGGCTGTATCTCGTTTATTATTAAAGCAAGACCGCTTTTTTAAAAGTTTTGTTCCTGTCATTCATTTCATCAATTACATATATGTTGATATAACCTCATATGCCTGGGTTCAAATCCCATGTAATGCTATTCCGTTACAATATTTTCTATTAGTCAAAATATAATCCAATTCTGCTATACCTTTATTTAGACATTTTCATGTTCCATTTGTGTTTAACATTTTTCTCAAAAATTAATTCATAATATATTTCTGCAAACTCTACAAGTTTATGACCTCTCTCATTATTATCACCACAATCAAATTTATCTACCTCACTTTCTTCTTTCAATTGTTTACCAATTTTAGCATTAAAGACTCATGAAAATTTCAAAATGTTTTGTCTGATTAAAAGCATTTTGTACATCCATATAAAAATTTTCTACTTTGTCATCACAATGAGAATTTATTCATGAATAAACCTGAAATTTCTGCATATATGTGCTTTAAGTTAAATTAATGAATATTTCCAATCTGTCTGATATACCATCAATCTCCATATGTTGTTGTTTCACTTTTTATTTATAATAAATCCTACTCCACTTACACTTCCAATGTTTTTGCCTTTGTAGTACAATACATGTCCACTTTCCTTATTAACAAAACAAAGTATATATAACAATATAAGCATGCACAGATCTTAGTAGACAAATTATAAAAAGATAACTATCTGGACACAGTTAAAAGTTTAATGTTCTTAGTTGTAACTTTGCATAAAATAATACAATCACTAACTGGAGATGGATTTAAGTCAGATATTTTGCTTAATAAAATGACTTTATATATGACCAGATTTCTTTGTACATTCTTGTGTTCTCCAAAGTGAAAAATAATCTACCAAAAATAATCTAAAAGTGTCCTGTCTCATAAAAATCTAGCTAAACTTCATGAATATTAGATTACTCATTTATGTAATATAAATAATTGTATATAATGTTTTCAAACTTTGTGGTAGAGGTAGTAATAAAAATAAATATTTCTTTTTTTTTTTTTAGAAATTTAGGTATATGGAATATGTGAAGGGTCTCTACAAAAACTAAATGTAAGTCTATACTTGTAGTTAAAAAGGTATTTAAGATTAATAATAGTGGTTCTTAGTAAAATCTATTTTCTAGAAAAAAAAAGAACAGATAGTAGAATGAAAGGTTTTGTAAAAAGAGAGTGCATGACACCTTATTTAAGGAATTTTTAGAAGTATCATCAGAAGTATAAAATTATTAAAATATATTTTAAACATTAATTCTTATTAATCACATGGTCAGCACATAGTATTAAGGTTAAAGCTTTATATGTATTTAAAATATGTTTTGTAAAATAGTATCTACACTTGTTTAATCAATAATTGTGTTCCAACATTAGATTAAAAGTTTTCAAAAACAGAAAACTTTTATAACTTTTTGGATATCAAAATCAATAAGCATAAAATTGTATACTTGAAAGTTTCACTGTGCAGTTGCTAAAACAATAGATACTGTTCAAAATTGATAAAATCAATATTAATTAATGGTTTTATGAATTTGACTTATATGTATAGAATTAAGTTTGGCAATGTAGAACAGCCAGTATAACTATAAGCACAAATAGATTGTCATGTTTCATGTTTGTAATGGAAGTGGTTATAAAATTAAGTTTTTATTCTTAATGTAATAGTAAAATATTTGATAATGTTCTTTAGAGTACTGATATTTGTACTCCATTTGGATATTAAAGCTAGTCATGTTAATGAAATATGACATTATCTTAGATTCACTAAACATGGTATTTTCACCCTTAAAATAATTGTGATATTAATGAATATTAAAAGATGTTGCACTCTCTACTTGGCATTGTATTAAAATATGTGTGTAGTTTAATATTCAATGTAATAATATAGCATAAGCTTGTGGTTAAGACCTGTAGAGGTCCCTACCTTCACATTTTCAAGTGCATATTCTTGAGGTTACAGCCTTAGTAAATATTACTTCATATAAAAAGTATAAAATAAGAAGTTGAACTGATAACAAGACTTTTACAATGGTGAGTGATTACTATGGTAAATATAATTATATGATGATTATGATCACATTATATTGTAAAATCTTAGTCTAAATTTAAATCTGGAATTATTATATTTCTTTAAAAAAATTGTTGGTTTATTTTATTTTTTAACTGGTTAAAAAAACATTTAATTGTAATTTATTTTTTTATCAAACAGTATGTCGAAATGTTAGTTTATTCTACATCATAATAAACTATAAAATTAATATTTTATTCTTAAAAACATTTAATAGATTGAAGTACATATTGATGAATTCATTTGTTGATATTTTTATTTACTACATATATTTAACAAATATTATATGGGGAAAATAAGCAAAACAGTCAATTATTATTTAGAGTGTGTGTATGCATATATACATATTTTATGTTTATACAACTAAATCAATATTACATTACATGTATTTTAAAAAATATTTTTATATGTAATTATTTACATAGATACTTAAAAATATTGAATATTATATACTAAATATGTAAATATACAAGGAATGTTTATCTTTTATTTGAAATTATAATTTTGAATTTGCAAGTTTATTGATTTTATTATTGTTTAAACATTTATTTATAGAAAGTTAAGAAAACATTTTGAAGTTATAACCAGTAATGTATTTGCAAAAAAATTTTATTAAGCAGAATTTAACTTTTAATTGCAGAGATTATAGAAATGAGTTAAATTTGAGCAATACTATAAAGATACTTTATATTCCTAGCTAATTATGCATATAATGCACTGCCTTAAGACATTAGTATAATCTTTGATTTTATTTATATTTATTTATGTTTCTTTCATACATGCATTAATTACCTATCATAATTTTCTTATGCAGCTCTTGAGACTATGTTGTTGATCTAATACAACTTTTGATTTTTCTACATACATGGTTTGCATACCACATTTATATGTATACATTGTAACTTTCTTATTGACATAATTGTATGCTGTCATTGTTTTTTTTTGTATCTACTCTAAGATGTAAATAAAGTTTTAATTTTGAAAGTACTATAGAGATAGTATTTAAGATAATAATCTAAATGTGACATCATCAGGAGAAAAGTATTTAAACTCCTTATTTTACTTTGGTCACTCTCTCATAATCTGCACCTTAATAAAAAAAACTACACAAAAAATTATATTTTATTAATATTTGGATTTTTATTATAAAAATGAGTGGTTGAATAAAGTAAATGATTGCTCCAAGAGACAACTGTCTTTTGAGGTATCTGCAGAACATCATATAATAAAATCATTTAATTATATAATGTACTTCAAGTAATACAAACCATGCAAAAATCACATATTCATTTAAATGCTGCCATGTGTATTATTCAAAACATAATTTAAATAATATCACATAAAAAAATTCACTATGGAAATTATTTCAGAAAGTAAACCAATAATATTGCTGTAAAAAAAAAGAAATATTAACACCACACTATCTTATTATGATATGCTCTATTTAAAATATGTACTTCATTAAAATGGATAAAACTTTTGAATGCTATAACTGGGATATAATAGAATTTAAATACAGGACTTATTTAAACTATCATGTACTTCAAAAAAATCAGGGATTTTAGTAAGATGTCAAAGGACCTTTGGAACTTTAATTTTATCATTATTTAAGCAAATATTATCATAAAGTTAATAATAAATATTATTATAATAAATTTGTAGTTTAAAGAACAGACAGACATAATATGCTTTTAAATAGTCAAATAAAAAATAGAGTCATATATCACATAACCTCATTCTTTAAAGCTTATAGGATATAAACAATGAGCATTGCTAATTGCTCAACAAGCTTTGTGATAAATGCTTAGCCAGAGAAAGCATTTAAAATATCTCTGTCAGAACCCCACTCCCAAACCTCTGATCAATGGTTTTGTGCTTTGACACTCCTTAGAGAGGTGCTAAGGTGGCTTCAGAATAAAAAATTACTACTAATAATAAACTAATAATAATAAACAATTACTAATGATTAAAATAATATAGAAAAATCTTTTATTAAAATTATTTTGTACTCGAATTTCAGTTCTCCATTATATGTTTTGAAAATTTACTTATTGCGTTTGTTCAATAATTTCCTAGTTATTTCATTCTAAAACCTATAATTCAAGTTTTTTTAGTGAACATTTCAATTTTTGAATATTAAAAATTATGTATATGTCGGGGGGGGGGCATAAGAATTTTAGAAAGACTTTGATGGGGCACAGACCAAAAAGGGTTGGGAAACACTGGTTTATATTAATGTTTCCCATTCTGATCCCATAAAAAATAGCCACATGTCCTGATTAACATAAACGAACTTCATGTTATACACAAGATTATTATAAATATAGTAATATATTTATTTACTTATCTTTTTTATGTCTTAATTAATACTATGATGGTTTAATGTGACCCCCATTGTTATGTATAACGTGTGTGCGATAAAAGAGAATTATAAATTTATGACACACATAATAAAAAAAAATATGCTTAAAAAATATATTTTAAAAAATATTAATAATTAGCATAACTTTTAAACTAAACAATTAACAAATGTATGTGTTGTTGTATATATATGAAATTAATATATATCTTAAGTAACATCTTACCTTGTCTCATTTATAATGATCGGATTATTAAAATAAAAGAAAATGAAATTATTATATATAACATACAAACAATTAACTAGCAATGACATCAACTTTATAAATGGGTTTCACTGTTTGTATGGACAATGTTCTGATGGCTTATTCTTATGAATTTGTGGTAATTTCTTTATGCACAGTTAAGAATTCAAACATCTGGTGGATTCGATGACTTCATTAGCCTTCAAACTGGAGCTTTGGAATAAGGTGTACAAAGAGAGATTTCCTGGTGGATCATTTTGATATTTATCAATCCGGACAAGGAGAGGTAGGATAATCCCATATTGGTCTTGGCAATTTGTAGCTCTGTGGATGATGACCCTTTTTCCATGATGTCCCCCTTGTTTTCCGCAATGCATGTTTATTTTAGTCAATATTCATATAAACCTTTTGTATTTGATATTAGTTGGTGAAACATCAATATTCTTCTACCACTGCATATTTTGGATTTAAATCCAGAAATTTATAATGAAAATCAATGGTGGTTTCCTTTTTTTTTTTTTTTAGAGAATTGAATGCTTTATTCTGTTCATGCAAACTTTTTGCTTAGATATTTTAAAACTAAATGCTTCTATTCATTTTCTCAAATGCTTGTGAAAGATTTCTTCAGCAGTATATGGAGTTTGAATTGGTTGACACAAACCTTCAGATTTTTCTTTTAACTTCTTTATACAGGGAATAATAAATTATTTTACTCAGATAAAAGATTTTTTCCTCCTTGAACAAAGTTTGTTTTATATTCTCTTTATTTATATATTAAGCCAGTTCGTGCTAATCTTTTTACTTTATTGTTGATGTATTTTTAGCTAAGTATTAAAATAAACAATTTCTTAAATAAAATCATAAGAAAATAAGCACTGAGTTTTCATTTACTTTAATATTATATACATTTTTTTTTATTAAGTCCTTTCATTCGATCTATTGTATGTCATGAAAAACATTTGACTGGTTAGGTTTAACTTTTGTTTTAATGTTTATTTATATTTGGCTTTAAATTTTGGATTGTGAGAACTGTTTTATTAGTTTATGTGTTCTAACATTACCTAATTTTATCATTTAATAAATAACCTTAATACCATGGGCTTGAATTTGGAATGAGCCTTATGATGAGTGTGCTGGTTATTGTAGGGGTGTTGGAGGCATTCACCACACAATGTATATATTTTATTTATTTATTTATTATTTTATTCTTATTTTTTTTTTTTAAATATTTAACTGTAACATTATATATTCATATTTTTATATTTACATTATTATTCATTATATTAACATTTAATATATATAATTTTTTAAACCTATAATATTATTTCTTTTTAACTTTTTATTACTAATTATTTTAACCTATTTTTTTATTATTTCTTAACATATTCTATACCTACCTTTTACTTATATTTTCAAAGCTATTCAATCTTAAAAATTTTTCAATTATACTTAGTAGTTTCCTCTTTCTATTTTTTATATAATTAAATTTATTTTTATTTTATTATCTTTATTTTTATTTATTTGTATACAGTGACTTTCTCTTATATATATATAATTAAATATATTCTTATTTTTAATGCCTACTAATATTATTATTATTATTTTATTATGTCAAAAAAAATTTTCAGACCCAAATTTTGATTTAGTACTGGCTTAATATTATTAATATGAATAGCTTCTTTTATTTTTCTATCCCTTTTATTATTTGTAAATTGTATCATTTTATATAACCTTTTCCAAACTCATGCCCTGTTTCTAATGTATGTAAACATATTGGTGAATTTCTATCATATTTCTGTTATAAGAATCTTCTTTATATTGAATTTTTTGTTTCTGCTACATAATTTACATTTAAATGATTAATTTAACACTTTTTATAATTAATTTTATATATTCCATTTATTTCATCATCTGAATTTTTATTTTCTAAAATATTAATCACATTTTTCTTTTTTTTATTAATTATTCTAACATTTTTATATTATTACATTTTTTATTAATTTTACCTATAAATTTATTTAAAATTTTAATTACATAGTTATTTCCTATCTTTATATCTATATAATTAATTATATCTATATTATTATTATTCATACTTTTTTTTCTCCATTATTATTATTTATATAATTTATCTTATTTTCTATTAACCTAATATTATTATTTATAAATATATTTGGATAATCATTATTTATAAATTCTTTTTTTATTAAATTTATTTGTTTAACATAATCTTCTTTAGTTGAACAATAATTTACTGCTCTAGAATTTATTGTATTTATTTTATGTTTTATATTTGTATTTGAGTGCCTCTTAGTTATATTATTATCTATATTATTTTTCTTTGGATATATAAATATAAAAATTTCCAGCTCCTGGAATTGTTTGATCATTGATTTGAGGGCAACTTTTTGGTTCTAGTAATTCATGTATTTGTGTGATGATTTCTCAAGAATGCATATTATATGTCATCCACAAGCCATGCATATATAATATTGGGTTTTTTCCTATAAAGTTGGATATAATGCTTTATTTGGCATTGGATAGTGTTATATTGCAAATAATGCCCCTATAGGTAGACCTATAGGTCATTTCTTTTCCATATTGTAAAATTTATTATTAAACTTTGCAGTGATGTCTTTGTTGATCTAATTAAATATATCTATTATAAAATCTCATTTTTGAGGGTTGTATTCTGATCTCAGTAGTAGTATTTGTATAATATCTATAGAGTACCTACAAGAGACCACAACATGTAATTGGGTAATGTCTAGTGACACCAATCTTCAGAGACACTAATTTAAGAATATTCATAATATTTAAACAAGAATTGAATACTGTTCTAAAAGAAGTAATACATTCATAAGAATAAATTGGGAATAAAACAGTATCCTAAAATGAAGAACCTATTTATTAAAATAAATAGTGAATAGAGTTCTGAAGCAAAGAATTAACTTTATATAATTTTTCAGCATTTTAATTGTTTATTAATTTAATTGTATTTTTTCTAGTAACAAGTTTATTTGAACAGTAATTATTTATTTGTGAACAGTGTATCAACTATTTGATATTTAATTTTTTTTTAATTTTTAATTTTTCTTTATTAAAACTGACTAAAATGTCTCTTTCATTTCTATACAGTTTCCCTGTAAATTGGTCATGTCATTGACTCAACTGCTAAATTAGACATGATAATCATTGTCAAGCAAAGAGCTGGTTTGAAAAACATTGTTTATTGAAAATTTTATTAAAATTTAATATAGAAAAAAAATAAAAAACGAATATTTACAAATGTCAGTAAAAGCTTGGAATAGCTGAAAATAAAAGATAAAATTTTAATGAAAATTTACTATCCTGGTATAACTATAATTTATAGATGCCATAAAGGCTACATGCAGTTTCTGAGCTATGGTCTGCTCTTCCTTATGCTAAAGCCATGTAACTTTTCACAATTTATTTAATCTGTACATTAAACATTATGTTTAAACTATTAAAGAATTTCTAATTATTTTATAATAATCCACATTTATAAGATTTCATAGTTATTACTTCTAAAAATATATGATGACTTTATATTGTAATTCAGAAATTTTATTTGTAAAAACAATTGTAATTTTAGGTTATTCATTATTTATTACATTCTACAAATGAGAACTATTAATTTTTTTTCATTATTATTTTAAATGCACTTCTTACGCTTGTTATAGCGACAGTAATTTCACCTTGGCTAAACCAAGAGTTTTATTCTTAGTTGGAAAGTGAATCAAAAACTTTTAGCATATTCATATTTTTAAATATATAAATATAATAATATTCGTCTTGCATTGGTGGTCGAGAGGTCAGCGCGACTGTCTTGCACTTGCAGGCAGTTGCCCGGGTTGCGGGTTCGCGTCCCGGCCGATGCTATGACACTTAAAAATATATATATATAATAATATTCTTTACAATACTTGATTTTATTAATTTTATTGTTCTTTCGATATTTTGATCATAGATTTGATCCAATAATTTCATTGATAAATATATTTATATATAGATTTAAATAATTAGTTTTAAAAATCTACTGCATTTTTGCCTTAAACCAAAATCATGTCTTAATGATTAATTATAAGATGCATGCAATTTTTGTCATTAGAGAAAAAATTGTTTCTGAAGAGGGAGAAAACAAAAGATAAAGAAGGTGTTGTCCATTACAAAATCAAAAAGTGTTATTAATTAAAAGTTTGTTCAATTATTCCATCTTTGATTAATAACATTTTTTGATTTTGAAATTAATATTTTCTTATTTTTACTTTTTATCTTTATAAACAATTTTTATTCCTTAGGGACAAAAATTGTGTCCAAATTATGATTTTTATATAAATACACATTCTTATACTTGCTAGCAGAATAGTTTGAATCCATGATTATGGCATAGCAAACAGCTCCTAGCTCCACCCCAAAACGAGAATGTGCTAGTTTATTAAATTTAATTATTTGACTCTATATATGCACATATTTTACATGTAACTATTGTGTTACATGCATTTTATACATGTATTTATGTCTAAAATTAAAAAGAAAAAACAATTTAACAGTCTTTAAATTACTTTTTTATTAAACTTTCACACCACCCACTATTCTATCTCATATCACTGATACACTTGAACTCATATATGTCGAAAAGATAAATAATCACCAATATTCATATTTCATGCTCAACCAGCAATCATCAGTTGGTCCAGATTATCATCTCCACACATATATGCAATAAGTGCTCAGATATATATTAATATAGCCAATCTTCATACTTTAATAGACAGACTTCAATCCACTCCGCACTCCAACTCTTCAACGGTTCATCCAATTGAAAATCTGATGATGGTGATTATTTGCCTTTTCGACATATATGGGTTCAAGTGTATCAGTGATATGAGATAGAGTGGCGGATGGTGTAAATGTCTATGCTCATATACCCTATATATTACAGATATTGATACAGGTATATAATAAGCCTGTATTTCAGTTTTTAATTAAACTAAAAATATTTTCAATAAATTTAAAAAACTAAAAAATAATTTAGTTTCGTTGCTATTTATGCAGTTAAATTTTGAATATTATTAGTTGTTTAATTTTTTTTCCCTACTATATACACATGCAATAATAAGTTCCACGTGAAATATATAATATTTAATACAATCCGTAACTCCTAATATGGTCTTTTACATATTGAAAAATATTAACATTACAATATAATTTCATGCAGAATAATAATAAATAATCATAAATTAAAAATATAGATTGTTATTGGATTTATATACTAATAAACTGAACCAGACTTAGACTTGAGATATAAAAAGAAAAATAAGATTAATTATAAGTTCAGAAGTTTCCTTTATTCATGATCCATCACTTTGATTTTTACTAGTGTAAATGTATATGATTTCATAATTGTCTAAGATACTTTGCTTTAAATATGTCAATAGCAATTGAATAGGTATATATTCCATAAATAAAGGTGCAGTATTCATGTTTTTGCTAACAAAATTATACAATTTCATTATGTGTACAAATTTATAATATGAGAAAATATTATGAAACCATCTTATGAAAGGTAAATGTGTTTTCTGAAACTATTGATAAAACAATACTTAAAAAAGATTACTTTGTATTATCTCCTATTATCGACAACACAATTCATAACATTAATGAAAACTGCAAAATATATTAGAGAGACTTTAAAACTGAAAAAGAAATGGATAAAAATTAAGCATTTAGTCTCAATTTTAATGGAAGAACTGCAAAATTTGTCTGGGAAATCTAACCTAACTTAGAATTTGAAGTTGATATTGATGGCAAACTATCTATATTGTGTTTCCTGAAGGTTTGTGATGATGGTGTTCTAGTTGTATTTTTATAATGAACTATTTCCATTGTCTAATATATGTTTTGAATGTCTTTAGAAAAGTTAAATTTTATTTAAATATTCCAAATACATTCAACTGTTAGTAATATCACAGCAAACAGGTTAGTATATGCACTAACTGTTAGTAATATCACAGCAAATAGGTTAGTAATTTCACCAACTGTTAGTAATATCACAGCAAACGGTTTAGTATATGCATATACTAACCTGTTTGCTGTGATATTACTAACAGTTGAATGTATTTGGAATATTTAAATAAAATTAAACTTTTCTAAAGACATTCAACACACATATTAGACAATGGAAATAGCCCAATATAAAAATACATCTATATTGTGTTGTTTAACATAGTGACTGGGCTGAAGAAACCATAAAGTTAAAAGCCTGAATCACTTTCTAGATGAACTGTTCTCAATCTATGTACTTAAATAACACTTTTCAAATAACTATGCATTTGATTATCATTATGAGCTATCTAAAGCTTTTTTCTTTGAAAGCATGTTTTTGTTTTAAATCTTAGAATTATAACCAGAATACAAAACAATCAAAGTTTATCATAATTAAAATTTTCAATAGTCATTTAAAAAATGTGTTCCACATATCAAATCAGAAAATCTGTTTTGTTTCTGTTCCTCAAAAACTGTAGCTATTTGTATTCTTAAAATAAATGACCATCTTTCTGTTTTTTAAAATTATTTTTTATTGTCTTTCCTAGAAATATTTTTATAGTCTTTTCTGCTGTAAATGTTTGCCCAACATATTTTTTATTTTAAAGTGCTATGTCTGGATTCTCATATTTTTTCAGTTGTGGCTTTAAATGAGATGATCAAACAAATAAAACTAAATAAAGAGACCACTAGAGAAAAATAGTTCAATGTAACTTTTAATACAAATGTCTATTATATTATTAGAAGACCCTTGCAAAGTATACATATAATGTATTTACAATTTAGCATATATTAATTTTACTAAACAGTTTCATCTGAAGGCTTACTTCAAAATATAATATAGATCGAGATGACCTTCAACAAAACCTAGACTTTTTATTTTATCTTTAGCCAGAATATAACTAAATGAAACTTGTCCATGTTCATGAGTTTTTGGGTTATTTTTATGTTGATGCACTGGCCTATATTCGTCAGATAAAATTCCCATCATTCATACATTTTAAAATGTATCTGTTTTTATTTTTATACTATCATTTAGACAATAATTAATTTTACATAATTACTACTTTTCTCATATTATCTCATAAGGCTGAAATTATATATTCTTAGATTACAATCAAGAGATAATGAATTTGGAGGCAATTACTTTTTCCTCTGCATTTAATAATTGTAATTTTATTTAAATAAAATAATTATTCTTATATCTATATATTTCATTTAGCATATGTACATACTTTAATGCACACACAATATTTTATTTTTTATTAATCTGGTCACAACTACTCTTTTTTATAATTTCAGACTAATTTCAGTATCAACCCTAAACAAAAAAGAATGTAATTCAATTAACATTAATTCCTGCTATGACATCATATCAATGCATGGTAAAAGCAAGACAGAATATTCAGATTCTGATTAATTATTTTCAAAACAGGTAATGGTTAAGTCCATATATAATAATTTAAATTTTTTTTATTAAATCTGACTGC
The DNA here is from genome assembly GCA_028023455.1 of Epiperipatus broadwayi. NCBI lineage: Eukaryota > Metazoa > Onychophora > Udeonychophora > Euonychophora > Peripatidae > Epiperipatus > Epiperipatus broadwayi. The sequence continues at coordinate 18,761 of JAQFVV010007627.1, forward strand.
GTACAAAAAGGAAATAAAATAATTGATTCTTTAACCACAATTGGAGTTTTTAGATTTAACTTGAAGAAAAGCTTGAGAAATCCAGAAATTAATTAAGTCAATCCCTATTTTTTATAACAAGGGATTGACTTAATTAATTTCAGGGCCCTCCTTGCATGCTTTATTTCATGTTAAATCTAAAAACTGCAATTGTGGTTAAAGAAATAATTATTTTATATCTTTTTAGTACATAGTCAATAAAAACATTTAATATAATAAATTATTTTTATTATTTTTAAGTTTGTATTATTGGCACAATAAATGAAAATGTAAAGCTATCTTGTATTTTGAATTGACTGATCAATTATAGTTGATATATATATATATATATATTAAACATATAGAAAGTAATTTATTTATATAGTGCTATGTATTCATTAAATGTTTTAATCTATAAGCACATGTGTAGTAGAGTTATCTTTAATCCTTATATATATATATATATCATTAGATATTTTTGCTATAAGTTAAAATATATACCCCTTATGTATATATCATATTTAGTATGTGTACATAATAATACATGTGTATATATTATATAGGTATATGAGCACAGACTTTCACATGATCCACCACACTCAACTCTATCTAATAACATTGATACACTTAAACACATATGTTGAAAAGATAAATAATCACCAATATACGTATTTCATGCTAAAACAGCGATCATCAGTTGGTCCAGATTATCATCTCCACACATATATACTACAAGTGCTCAGATTTATATTAAGATAGACAATCTTCATACTTTAATGGACAGGCTTCAGTCTACTCCACACTCCAACTCTTCAACTGTCCATCCAATTAAAAATCTGATGATGGAATGCTCAAAGGCCACCCTGAGGCTGAGATTCTTGTCACACCCATGTTGACCTGACCTAAGGTCAATCTGAACCTCACATGTACAGGACATAATCCATTTAATCATATGCAAGGATGGGCAGACATCTCTACAATATAATAACTGAAACACAGGCTTATTATATAGTAAATGAACTTCTCTTAATACATACAATTTTACTTTAAATCAGTATCATTAGATATTTCTGCATTAAATTATATATATTCCCAATGTATAGATTATAATTTACCATTAGAAACCAGTAAACCCTTAGATAATTCCAATATAGTTAACATTCAACAATCTCAAACTGTTAAGACAACCTCCTTTTAATAATAAAGATGGAATCTCATCTTTACCTTTATTTATTTAGTATGTATATGTAATTATATATGTATAATAAATCAGTAACTATATTTTCTATTTAAAGTTGTTTAATAGTTTTTATTTTAAAACATTTGTTTGTTTGTTTTTTTAACAAAAAAATAGTAAAGAAAATTTGTCATCAATGTTTTAAAAAATTATCTCAAGTTTTAATTTTTTTTAACTTTTCATAATCATTTTAAATAATACAAGTTTTCTACTTTAGCTTTTAAAAAAAAACAATTGTTTCAAATAAAAATAAAAACTAAATAATTTTAAATAGAAAACTTTAGTTACTGACTTATTATACATATATAATTATGTACACATACAAAATATGATGTATATATTAAGTGTTTAAAATGGTTAGAATAAGGTTATTAAATTGAATATATATATACTGCTATTTCATGATCATTATTTAAAACAAATGAAAGTTCTAAGAATAATTAACTGTGATATATGCAGTTCTTAAATATTTTTTATAATTTCCTGCCCTCTGTTCCATATCTTTCAAACTATCTGACCTACTGAAAAGATAAGTGTTTCAAATGGATTCGACTAGTATAACTTAGTTATATATTAATTTTCAAGTAATTTTATTGAATTTAAATATATTAAACCTCAACTTTAAAGTTTTGTTCTAACTTGAAACAGATCAAAAGTTAACAGACAAACTGATTTTCCAACTTCAATAAAAACATTTAATAAAATACTGATTTTTAAATACTGATTTTTCTGTTATTTATGTTATTAATATTCCTGTTAATCTATTTAAATAGTCTTTCTCTAAAGTTAATAAAAATAATAATTATGATTTAAATGAAACTTTTGTCAAATACTCATGACTGATGTATATATGCACAAATTAAAATTATGCATAATATTGATTTTATTATTGTAACTATAAATAATAAAGAACTACCATAATCCTTGATTAATATAAATTAATAAAAACAATTATATATTATTTTAATGACCCCCCCCCCACCCACCTCCATTAAATAAATAACTTTCTAGCATTCTTTCAAAAAAAATACTGAAAGAGAACACATTACACTATGGCAAGGTCATAAAAATTTATTTACTTTTTATTTTGTTTTAAAATTATTCAGCTTTAGGCATAACATATTAAGTATTTATTTGCTATGCCTCCATGAATTATAAAACTGAAAGATTATTTGGGTTTGAAGTAATATTGTTTTTTTTTTTGTTGTTGTTGTTCTTTCTTTTCATAGTCAATTCAACTAGTCATTCAATCATTGGTTGGGAAATGATTATCTAGTTATATTTAAGAAAATAACATTAAAAAATGTCTTAGGCTTTTATAACCTAATAACTAATTAGACTAATGGGTGTTTATTTTTTCGCTAACTAGTTGTGCGACTTAATTAGATTGTTATGCATACTTACCTGAAAAACAAATTTAAGGCTTCTTTGGAAATGCTCAAATTTGTAAAATTTTAAAAATTTCACCCTATTTTAGAAACTTGTCCTAAACACAGTGTTCCCGTGCTTACATATAAAACCACATAGACATATATATATATAGCCGTATATAAAAATAAAGCTTTTATTTAATATAGGATATGGTTGTTCAAATTTTCACAGCACGAAAAAGTATTTCCATTTATCATTTCGAAATTGTAAATTGAAACCGCTATTTTCTTGTAATAAGTATTTATTATTGAAACAGCCCCATTCCGAACTTAAATTTTGCCATTAATCATGTGATGAATGTAAATTTTAAAATTTTAAGATTTGAAATTGTCTATTAATATTAAAATTAACTGTGTTTGTTTAACTTGCTGCATAGCTAGTTATTTTTGTTAAAGTTTTGTTTTAATGACCATTTAATAATCAGCGTTTGCTTTAGATTAACTACTACATACAAATGATCTTTTTAAAGCCCTTGTTACAAATAAATCCAAACAACTTTAATGATTTGTAACATAGGTTAGTTAATTAAACTACTTTTAAATGAACTCGAGTTCTTATTCGTATAAAATTACAAATCTTCTATCAGCAAAATCATTGAGATTTCAATCCCTGCTGTGAAAAAGAAAACGATATACATACAAAGTAGTTGGAATAAGCATGTTATATATATTTACGTGTGCATATATATATTGTTTTTAAATTTTATTAACTTGTTCGATGTTTTTGTTTTATTATTAAATAGGAATTGAGAATATTCTGAAAAAGATTGTAGGATCCGAAAATTAAAATTTACAAAAACAGCATTTAATACATTGTACAGGCTTAAATCTGCATTTATATATGTAATATATGCGGGATTCGAACTCAGACTTTCACACGACCCACTATTCTCAGTACCATCTCATATTGCTGACCCACCTGATCACACACATGTTGAAAAGATACACCAATATACATATTTCACGCTAAACCAGCAATCATCAGTTGGTCTAGATTACTATCCTCACACATATATGCAATCAGTGCTCAGCTTTATATTAAGATAGCCAATCTTCATACTTTAATGGACAGGCTTCAAACTATTCCAACTCACAACTCTTCAGCCTTTCATTTCATTGAAAATCTGATGATGGAACGTTCAAAAATTACTTATGGCAGAATGTTATTACAATAACCTATTTGATATTCTATATCAAAATTTTAAAATTATTTATTCAATCTATAAAACAAACCTTTGCTAAAATTAAAACTAGTCTCAGGCCAAATGATATTTTATTATTGTATTATTTATTGTTTCTTTAAATAGAGACATAATAGTATTTTTAAATTTATAATGACATATATTGGTATGATTTAATATGCATTAACATATATGCAAATGCTTAGGAGAGTATAAGATATTTGAGCATCGAAAATAATCTAGCTGAGCTCAATATTAGGAATGTTCAGCTTTTGATTCCAATAATATACTAAACTATGCAAAACAATACTTAATAATACTGTATAATAAACATATTTATATGTTTAGATTTTTGGGAGGCCAAGTAGTCAAGTGATTATAATAATTTTATTCTATTAATCACATTCAATTGTTTTTTTTTTAACTTTTACTTAGCCAAATTTCATTTCAAAAATTTATAGCTATTAAACTCATCTGTATAACTCAGCATTAAATTGTACAGGAGGTTTTCAGATAATACAAATAAATTAAAATAGAAAACATAATTTTAAAAGATAAGGTTATCATTAAATGATGAAAAACAGAATTTTAAATAATTGAGAACATAGATTTTAATTACTATTTTAATTTATCAGTATATCCTAAATCAAAATGATGAGAAGAGAAAAAATTATAGTTACTCTTAATAAATAAAAGTTATGATAATCCACATATCTAAAACAAACTTTATCATCACTCCTAATTTAATCTCAAGAGTATTTTTCATTCACATTCACTCTGGAAAGTCAATATATGTAATAAGAATACTATTACAATGTCAGAATTTCTTGAATAACTTTATTCTAATTTTATGTAATGGTCTATAATATTTATGGAGGCCTATAAATATGACTCTTTTATGGCCAATTTTTATGCATTTCTGCATTGTTATGAGGATAATTGTATCACTTTCTAATTCTATATCAGGCAATTAGATTATAAATAACTGAAATATCTACATGGGCCTGCAAACATTTGGTATTAATGGGTAATGCAACTTTTCCCTCTATTATTGACATTTTTTATTTTATAGAGAGTCATATTTCTCAGTAATTCAAAGTGTTATGCTGTCATGAACCTTTTATCAATCAGTAGAAGTTAACCAAACCAAGAAAAAAAATATTGAAGCTTTTTAATAATAATAAAATAAATTTAACTCTCCCAAACTGTGACAGGTAGAATTGTACTGCCTGGCAAGAGATTTTGTAAACTTCTGACTTTTGATTTCAGTATTAAATCATTCTGTAGTAGAATTCAGTTGATAGTAATATACATTTGCAAATGGAAAATAATTCAAATTTGACATTTAAATTCAATTGAGTTTGTAATAACATCAAAACTTGTTTTCATCATTGAATGCTTAGCTGCAGCATACTAACTTGAGAAAATAAACAAAATTTGTTGTAATTTAAGCTGTATTTAAAATGCTAATGAAAAAATATTTATCTCTGATAAATCTATCAAATTTTGCTTTAAAATATTGTAATTATGTTGTAATTTTATCTCAAATGTCTGCAATGATATATGACATAATTTTCACAAAGAAGAGTAATCAGAATGCCATAGTTTTCTTTAATAATGTTATGCTAGATGTTATTATTTCCTATTTTTAAACATAAATATATATGCTTAAAATAAAAATGTAATAATATATACTTTTGTTTGTTAATAATTATTACATATTATATAAAAATAATTATGAATCTTTATAAATTTTGCTAAACAATAATATTTTTAGTTATTCCTACAATGTTCTCAAAAATAATCTCACAAATAATGTGGGACATGATTACATAAGAAAGAAGATAGTATTTGATTATAATAACTTTTTTTAATTATTTTTTTTAAATTATAAACTGAATATGTTAAAAATACTGGAATTTATAAATTAAAATAAAATTAGCAAAATATCTTAATAAATAGTTGTACAAATGTAATTTTAAAAAATATGATTTTAATATTTTTCTGGATTTTTCTAACTGAAAACCCTCTATAGTAATGTTCTGTGTAGGCAATAATAAAACAAATTTCTAATATCTTCTTTATCACCTTTTTAAAATATTAATATTAATACTGTATTCTTCCAATCATTGGTACATCTTTATCATTTAGACATTTGATATATAACTTTGCTAAAAAAATATATATTTCTTCACCTGCTTATTTTAATATATCAATTATAATTTCATCATTATCTGGAGCCTTTACTTTCTTTATAAATTTAATTGTATGTCTCAATTTTTTTTTTAAAATTATGTCTCAATTCTTCATTTAAAATTCTGGGCAATTCAGAAGATATAATAGATATGTGAGATACTTCTTCCTTATTACTATATAATTCTTGATAAAAGTCTTCTACTCATTTCATGGTCATCTCACTTTTTAATAATAATTCCATCTTTTTTCTTATTGCAGATATAAATTTCTTACCAATACCAAAATGCTGCTTTACACTTTTGAGACTTTTATTCTCTTCTACAGCTTTCCTTGCTAGTTCACAGTTATACTTTCTTATATCATTTTCAATTCTTTTCCACACCATTTTACAAAATTCAAAATATTCAATTCTCTTTAATGCATCATTATTGTACATCTTCATATTTCTTCTTTTCTTCATAAATTCTCTAGTCTCAGTAGAAATGTTATTGGTCAATTGCATTTTTTCTACCAGCTGTCTTTGTTGCAGTTTTTAAAAGTGTATCAGTTATTATCTTATTAATTTTATTAAAATCTGAATCATGTTCAAAATCTACTAATACTTGAAACCAATTTGTAAATTCTAATTTAAATTTATTGGAATGTTTCTGAGGATTAGAAATATCAACTGTACATATTATTTTTCTTAATAATTTTTGTCTGTCCAGTTTTGCATTAACATATATCCTACATCTTACTAATTAATGATCACTTCCTGTGTTAAATTTATTAAGAACATTACAATCTTGAAATATGTATTTTCTATTAGTCAAAATATAATCAAATTTTGATGTACCTTCATTTGAATGCTTCCATGTTCATTTCCTTTTAACATTTTTCTCAAAAAAGGAATTCATAATATAAAGTTTTTCTTTTTCTGCAAACTCCACAAGTCTATGTCATCGCTCATTTCTATTACCATAACCAAATTACCTACAACACTTTCATATTTCATTTGTGTATCAATTCTAGAATTAAAGTCTCCCATAACAATTTTAAAATGTTGTTTACTCTTATCAAAAGCTTTTTGTACATCCAGATAAAAATCTTCTACTACTTCATCACTATAAAAACATGTTGGGGCATAAACCTAAATTATCTGTGGTATCTGCTATTAAGTTGTATAACTAATCTTGCCATTCTGTCCATTACACCATCAATCTCCACAATATTGTTCTTCCACTTTTTATTTATAATGAATCCTACTCCACTTGTATTTCCATTATTTGTGCCTTTATAATAGAGTATATGTCCACTTTTTAAATCAATTGTCTCTTCACCTTTTCTTCTAATGTCACAAAGTTCAATAATGTCCCATTTAATATAAGACTGTTCTTCTTTTAATTCTTGCAATCTTCTTTTACTTGAAAGTGATCTGCAGTTGTAAGTACCTAAATAAAATGTCATCATCAAATGGCAGCCTGGGTCTACAATCAGGGGATTCTTAGCTTGCTCCACCTTTAGCCACCAACTGCAGCCTTGGTTGATGACTTTACAGCCTCATGGAAATAAGGGCCATGATTTATTTTTGTCTGTCATGATTGTATATATCTATTGGAAAAATATTTATCATTTATGCATTCATTCATTCTGCCTTATCAGGCAACTGAGAAAAAAGACCATGGTGTTTCCTGGTCTTTAACTTAGAGGTAAAAAGCCAATAAAGTCACCATGCTGGCTAATGCATGTTGGTGAGCAGCTCATCCATGTTTGTATACTATATGAATAATCACACAGTAATAACAGTTGCAATGATAAGAATGTATGGAGTGGACATCAGTTACTTTAAAGCCTTCAAGAGGAATTAAAGGCCTCCTTTCAGTAAATAGAAAACTCCTTTCTGCAGCCCTTCAACGATTATATATGATTAAAATTTATCCCATGTAAATTAATATTCTAATGTTTTTTTGGAAATTCACAGAAACATTCTAATAAATATATCAAATACTATTTTAAGCACAATTAAATTTCCTTTATAAATTTAATCCTTATTGGAATTTAATATTAAGACTAATAAAATTCCACTAAGCACATTTGTTAATCCAATGTTGGTTATATTTAACACATTAATCCATTTTAGGATTTGCTGATGAATTTGACTTTTATAATATTTAATATCTTGCATTTATAAGCCATAATTCATTAGTAATATTAAAATATTTGGCATTTATAATCCATAATGCATTATTTCAAGTACTGGAGATGAATTATAGTTGTTTTTTTATACAAAGGAAAAGCAATTTAATCCATTTGAAAAAACACTATAACTTTATATCCAAATGAATGATATTCATCAATTATTTCATTAGATGTATTTTATTAATCTGTTAGTTTACAGACATTTAATTCATGCTGCTATACAGTTCAAGTCATTTCATATTTTATATGACCAAGCAATAGACTATAATTCACAAATATATTGATTCCAGTGATTTTAATTAAAATTCAGCATTTCATCAAACTCCAAAATTTATGACTGTATATTTGAGTTGAAACTTATTACTTAAAGTTTTTTTTTCAATAATTCATAGTGAGATGATCTATACTAATGAGACATGATATTCACACTTTTTGAAGAAAAGAGGAAAACTGTTTCACCATTATTTTAAGTGAATATATAAACACCTTGATTGGAATTATTAGATGTATTTTATAATCATATTAACTATTTCACCATTACTTTAAAATAAAAAGACCATCATTTGATTAAAGTTATTAGATATATCCCATTAGTAAATTTATAAAGTTTCCAATAACTGTTGACTGCAATAAACAAAATTTTTTTGAAATAATAATCAGTGGTAGTTCCTTGTTATTTGTTGTTTGTTATCCTTTTTTCTTAATTGGAGGAGTGATATTTCTGCTAAGCTAAGCAAAATGCCTAGAGTGTTGTTGATCTACTCAATCATAATGATGAAGGCAGATAAATTGACTATTTTAAAATTTTAACTTGCCTAGGTTTTAAATGCAGTAAAATTTTGTGAAGATTAACTGTTTTTTCCAAGCACCAGTATTTATACAGCTGATTTGTAGATTAGTTAATATTTCCCATTATGCTTTGGTGTTTTATTTTTACAGGAAAATTTAGAAGAATTATCAAGATTACAAAGAAATAAGATGATAGATGCTAATTGTTTTTGAATTCATGTGCCATTTTTTTCCAGACACAATTCAAAATGAAAAGAAAAATAATAATAATTTCAAACTTTTCAATTGCTTCATTTTGTTCTGATTTAAAATAATTTTACAATCATTTATTTAAAACAAATAACCTACTAAACTTAAAACTTTTCACATATTTATTAAATCAATTGAAAATTGACTTTTTAATTAGATTATACTATTAAATAAATAACTTTTAAATTAAACAAGCTAAATTAATTTTTCTATTTATAAACTGGCCAAATCTAAACACATAAACTTCCATGCACTAGCATCCATAAAAGACAGGAACTATTTGTCTACAATCTTAAGTAAATAAAATCTTAAATAATTATTTTATTTTAAAAGACTCTGTATGGTTATGCTTGATTTATTATTCTATCTTTATAAAATATTTATTTTATGAGTGTGTGTATCTCTATTTGTCTATACAATTTGATAGTGTTTTTCCATAACAATAATAATAAAGATAAAATACAAATACACATATTTTTATATAAGAGTTGATTAGAAAATCTTGGGAAGACATCTTTAAATCCTTTATAAAATTATATTTTTTCTTAAGCATTAATATGAGAGACTTTTCGACTTAATTTTGATTATATTATATGCTATCTAACTAATGATAGTAGTGACCATATTTGCTTAACCATAAAAATAAAGCCAATAAAATTTTTACAGTTTTTGAATTATATTAGACATTACTAATAGTAACCACTCAGATCATTAGCACTGGGACAGGGAATTTAATAAGAAAAGAGTGGATTCCACTCTCTTCTTTACTTGTCTTTCTATATATCCAAGCCAGTCCAAAGTACTTAAAGAAGAGAGTGGAATCCACTCTTTTCTTATTAAATTCCCTGTCCCAGTGCTTATGATCTTATTGGTTACTAATAGTCACAAGCGCTTGAGAAATTTGCACTTTCTCAATTTAATTTTCAATACCATCTGCGCTTTATAAAATATTATTAGACATTACTGTAATTGTAAGATTACAATATATATATATTCCCATTCTCTATATATTTTTGATTATCTATGGTTACTTATATTTGTCATGTGATCACTACTACTGTATAAAGAGTTTTGCCTCTGTTACTTATATTTATTTATTCTCATGTAAAATTTAAAAATGAAAGCAAATTGTTACTATTGCTGGTCACATTATTATTGGAGCTGTATCATATTCACACCATTGATCAACTGTGTTTACAACTATACGACCTCACATTTCCCAAACAATTTGTCATGCATCTGAATTGAAAATCAGTGCTATAACACTTACACATACATGAAAGTCTATTATTAAAAAAAACAACTGGATCATTGATATACACCTGGAGACACAGTTGTAACCCCACTTAAAAATAGCAAAAATGTTCAACTGCTATCCAGATAGCCATAAGGGAATATCAATTGAGGTTTTATCCAAGAAAAGAATAACCATCTCAGTAAGATTAAAAGGAGGGATGAGTGTCTGGCGTCATCAAAAATATTTGAAGACACCTGGACTTTATTTTCCCTACCCACATAAGGCAGCATAATGGAAGACCATTTAACAGATGAAACTAACCAAAGACAGTATTGGGAATATTCCTGGATTTGAGAGACTTTGTATCAACCTAAAAATTAATGAATAGTTAAATGCAATAAGGAAGAAAAGAACATTACTCCTCCAGACTGACAATTGGTATATGCTTAGTGCTATGTAATCAATGTATGCATTAGAAGTAATAAAAAATATTATAAAAGGAAAGAATGACCATCTCTCCATATGTAGCTATAATAAACAATACATAAGTATAAATAATAAAATTATGAATAAATACGTGATTACTCAATTTCACACAGACATATACTAAGAAATGCATTATGACATCATTTACACATCCCTCAGAGAGCCAACATTGAATTACTTTATTCCATTAATTTATAACTCATTATGAAAAGACTTTATCATTCTGGCATTATACAATTCTCTCATGCCAATTATATTTTTATTATTCATAGGAAGTAAACTGAGGGCATATTAGCACACCTTACCATTCCTAATACACATCAAGATTTTTTGTCTTTAAGATACTATAATTACATTCTGAATAGCAGATTAATGTAAATGCATTTCAAAATACAATATTACTAATTTTTGCTTCTTTTTTTCTCTTTCTCTAACAATCTTTGTTTTTGAATTTAGGATGTCTATAATTGTTTATTATTATCAACTAATGATGATGATTATATTCAGGGAGACGCCATATAAAAAACTTTCCATACTCTGTTTGAAAAAAAAAAAAACACTGAATAAAAGTAAAAGTAATTGGATTGTACAGTATATTATTTGGAAGGTCATGTGGTACTTGAGTTTTCTAATAGAAGATTGAACTTTGAACAGTTTCATTCCGTCTGATTCCAGCCTAGTTTTTTTTAAGTTTAAGCAGCGATAAAAGACATGCTTTACCAGACTTATCAAATGCTAAATGTGGAAGTTAAGTTTTTCTTTATTATTATTCATTCTGGCTGAAAATATCTAGGCTATATTTATCAGCCTACGTTATTAAATTGTCTGTTACTTTAAACATTTTTCCTTGTTTTGTCCAGATATGTTGGTGGTGTAGCAGAAAAATTGGTGCCGCGTGTATGATATATATATAATACAATTTTAAATTACATTTTTTATATACATTATTGAAGAGAATAAGATAAGAGACAAAGTTTTTAAAAATTAATATCTTTAAAGCAGTGTTAATAATTAATTTAAAATATATATTACAAAATATTTTCCGGAAAATGATACATATCCCATCAGAATTTAATTTATAAATTCATTTAATTATGGAGCTTCTAAAAAGATTATGTAACTATATTAAATATGAAAATATTATATATATGAAATGAGTTCTCAATAAATTTTGTAATAGTAATCAAATTCTCATAAATAATTCAACTATAATTTTTTTTCTTTCTAAAGTAACGTAATAAACGACTGTTAATGAATACATACGTAAAAAGATATATCATATTCATAACTTATAGTAATATGATTCAATAGTTCTTGTATTAGTGTATAAGTAATGATTAATTAGCTATCCAAAAATATTAAAACTTATTTAAATAGCCCACTTCTTTGATAGAGGGATACTTATATCTTTTCTATTGATCGAAAAGCAGTCACTTGCTATTGCAAAGATCTCTTTGACCGTTCATTTCCTGTCCTCTCTCTCTCTCTCTCGTCATATTATAATTTGTGCTTTTGATAATTCAAATCTATGGCCAGTTTTTTGCTTGTAGTTGATGAATATTCTTTATTTTTAAGGACTCTGTTGTATAAATATCTGTGTTGGGCCAATCTAGTTGAAAGGTTGGTTGCAATTTACCATAATATGCTAAGTTGCATGCATGTTGGCTGCAATTTTATAGACACTTGATGTGTAGATTCATTTGACACCTTATCTTTGGATTGTTAATTAATTGTTTACATGATGGAGGGATTCAAAAGCTTATGTTGAATTTGTCATTGCAAATCTTTTTTAATATATGTGCAACTTTTGGGATGTAAGGGAGACTAATCCCTTTTTGGTATCTTCTTGTTGAATGAAATGATGGTTTCTTATTTTGTTGTAAAATGTATTTACAGTATTAATGATTTTGTCATAATTATATTCTACATTTTAAGGTTCTTTATGTACTCCTTGATACTGTTCTTTTTGTCATATTCAAATTTACACAAGTTATGATTTCTATGTAGAAAATTTTTAAGTTTCACATATTTATGTGAAATGGGGATTATTGATCTGGGGTGAATCACTCCTCTTATGTTTATATGTTAAGGATTATTTTGTAGTCTAGCATGTTGCATTATCTTTGGATATATAAACCCAGAAATGTAATTCATTTGTCACTGTCTTCCATCTCCATGGTCCATGAAAGTGTTGACACTTCTCTAATTCTTGCTACATTTTATTCACACGTGTGTTCATTGAATGTATAAATATGTTGTCAACTTATCTAATATATATTAAGTCTGCGTTTGAAGATACAGACTTGGGAAATGATGTTATTTTCAATTTTTGCCAAGAATACACTGCTAATGATGCCACTTAGAGGAGTCCCATTGACCAACCATAATTCATTTATAATATTTTCCATTTTCTACTGCTGTGAGATTCATTATCTATCTGCTTTAGTACATCTATGATGAATTTTTTTTGGCAGGGTTACAATTAATGCTATTCACAAATTAATTAACAACTTCAATAGATTCTGTTCTAGGCCTTTGGTGATATAATTTGTTTACATCCAGTGATGCAATTTTGTTGTTGTCATCTATTTTAATGTTTTTAATATTGTTAACAAATTCATATAATGCCTTGACTAAATAGCATCAAATCCCATCCATGTAGTGAAGGTTTTAGCTATTAATAATCAACCTCAGTGGGAAATTTTCCTTGTATAATTTGATATTTGCAAATATTCTTGAAATACTTATGGCTGGGGGGGGGGGGGTATATCTTTAAATATTCTATATTTGTAAATGCTCTTCCATAATGCTTTTTAAGTATTGCTGCAATAAATTTATCTTTCATTTATTTAAGATTATAAGAAGCTATATTAATAAATTTATTAGTCTACTTTAATTCAATACCCTTCCCTATTCATACCATTCGATTTCCTTATCTTTTCTTATGCAGTTTATGTTGTGATCCTTTATATATATCTTAGTATCACTTATGGTATAATAAATCATCTGCTATTATATGTGTTTAGTAATGCATTGATTATTCTAGTCAATTTCTCAATTACACTATCTTTTGTCAGAGTATATAAATTATAAATATAACATTCATGATATATTGAAAGCACGCTAGACAGTAATAAAGCTGAATATTTAAAAATGTATTTTTTCTGTGTCTGCGTTCATTAACATAATTAATTCAATAACTATCTCTTTGTCTATTCTATCTTCAAGTTTCATTTCCATGTAAATATAATAATTTATATTAATTTTCATCTAAAAAAAAAGATAGTTTTAAAAAAGCAACAAAATTTAAAAACAAATGGATTAAAAGTATTTAATAAATATTTAACATTTTAATTTTTTTTTAGTTTTAATTTAATGAAATTATACTAATGCCTTTGTTATTAAAGACTTTTGAAAAAATAATAAAACAATATACTTTAACAGTCAACCCCATTTATCATACCTTCTGCTTGGAAAAAAAATAAATGAATCTTTAAAAATGGACAAGTGGACCACACGGTATAATGGATGGAATACTATGGCTGTCTAGTCACCATAACACCTGTAGACAGTATTTAATCGCTATCTACTGAATTGGAATTTAAATACGAATGAATTATTATCTTCTTTTTTTTCGAGAATTTTATACACACAATTTCTATATCTTGCATATTTATGAAAATAAGTTAAAGTTTTCTGGTGGCCATTGTCCCTTGAGTAAAATCTAGAAATAAATTTATACGGAAAAGTATATTTATGAGCGTCAGTTAGAAGCTGACCTCAAGCGCCAGACTCACTAGTATGGTGAGAATTATACTTTCCCTACTTTCCTATCTAATGAGGTGCTCGACCCAAGCTAGCTCATTCTCAGGGTTGGGGAAAAAACCTATCGGATAAATGGAGGTATGTTCCGAAATATGTGGATTCAAACACTATCTTTATTCCCCGAGTTAATTATTTTTTTTCTTAAACGTTAGATTTGAATCTAAAATATATATTTAATATATATACATGCCTATTCCTATTAGATGTATTTAGATAATTTTTCAATTTATCTTGGCAGGTAAAGTAATAGGCAAATACAAATGATAAATCAATATACAACGTCAATTTTAAGGTAAATGTACGACTTTTATTATTAATATTTTAATATAGCATTTATAAGATTAAAATTGTATATCATTCCCAGATAATAGTATAACAAAGCCATAACCATAAACAAAACAAAAAAATCTTAATACATAACAGATAAACATTAATTCAAGAAAAAAAAATACAGTTATACGCTATAATTTGATTTAAAAGCCTAATCAGGTAGAATTATTCAGAGGGTAACAAGAAGCAATTCCAAGTTATATTAAGATAAAAATATCACATTACCTGGTGGACCCCAGGGTTTGGATAATGAAATATTCAGTCACGTAGTGTAGCTAGTTCAATTTTATGGTCCTGAAGTAATCAAAATTTACTTTATTAAAGCATGATATATTTTTATTGGCGAAGTCCGGCATTAAGGTTTATTTGCGTTATGAACGAGACACGATTTAAATTATTAACAGCATAATCTTCCAAGGTGAATTTGTTCATACTTTTAGATTTGATCCTTTCTATATTTTGTTCTGTATTATGCAGTATAGATTATTGGCGAGGTTCCTGGATTCTTCTGCGGGCAGGCAGTGGTGAGGTTCCTGGGTTCTTCTGTGGGCAGGTGGTGGGTAGAATCAGCTTCGTACCGGCAGCAGATAGTGACACCCTTCATGTATCTGCTATTACCCCAACATTATAAATGTTGGCATTCTACAAATTGATCCAAGATACATCTCTTTTGCAAAACAGTTAAATAAAAAAACTTTAATGTTCTTTACAGTATATAACCATCTCAATTAATAGATCAAAGCCAAAAATTAAATATATAAAAGCAAAAATCACAATTTACAAGATGTCCAGTTCTCTCCTGCTCAGCTGTTTCAATCTAACTAATTTTAACTCCTTTGTTCCCTTTCCAAAAAAAAAATTTATCGGTACTTCGATCTATTTGTCTTTTGAATGCTTTTTTTTTTTAAAAATATTTTCCTTCTTTAACATTTCCTTTGTCTTTTGGTTCCATCATTCTTGGTATTTTTAGTTCACCATACATTCATTGGCTTTCTTGGAATTTTTAAAGAATTAATCATTGTGTTATATAACCAAGAATTGCCTAGAGGCATATACAGTACTTATTTTCGCCACTCTCATTAACTTAAGATATGATCGAAACAAAAATCTCTATTTGAAACAATCAATAACAATATACAAAAAAAAAATATTTGCATATAACTGTATATTTTCAAATTTATAATAACATTTAAAAAAAAAAAAAAATTAAAATATATAATTATGCCGAGTTAATCCTTTCCCCATTTGTTTTCTTTTTAAAAGAAAAAAGTTCAATATTGATTTATGTATATATATATCTAATTCCTCATACATTATGTTTAAACATTTTGACGACAATTTAAATGATTACAGGTATCATGGGTAATGGATATGTGTTATTAATTTTCTTGTAACAGGGTTTGAACCCGGCTACTGTTACCATGCCTCCCTGTTGGAAAGACTTCAAAATGAGGCATACTTATTTTGAGGTCTAAAAATAATAAAGCCATTATAGTATTGGTTTTAAAGCCCTAGCATTGTAGGACCCTTTAACCTCTGACCCAGTGTCCACCCAAAATGCATTATTTCCCTGTTGCTGTACAATAGAAAATGGACCCTCATATAAATTATAAAACTTATGGCAGATGAATTTTCCTGGGTCACTAACATGTGGTGTTTTCATCATTACCTTGTCCACTATTTGGAATCGGTGCTGAGTACCCGCTGACCTTTTATTTCTATTTTGACTCCTTTTCATAAGTGTCTGGTAAGCTTGAGCTCTATCAGCTTCCACATCTATTGGTGGCTCATACAACCCAGGCAAGGGGTTTTTTATCAATCGATGGACGTTTTCCTAAATGCAGCTGTATTGTGGCAAACCCGGTAGATTCATTGACCAACCAATTAATATAATTGATGACCTGTGGAACTTGCTTGACCCACCCTCGATGGTTCATTGGGAGATAATGTTCTAAATAACCGACCTAGTTCTCGCATAATCCTCTGACATGGGTTTGATTGCGGATTATGGATGGATGTCAATATGGGCTTAATTCCTTGCCATTGTATCCACCTACGCCATTCCCCTGACATGAAAGGAGTGCCATGATCTGATAATAAAATGTTTGGTTTTCCCACAGTCGGAAAGTGGTTATTTTCTAGCATTTTTATAGTGTTCTTAGTATTTGCCTGGGATATCAGGTACGCGGCTACAAATTTTGAGAATAGGTCATAGACCATGACCAGATACTTCTTGTTAAAACCAGGCAATGGACCATAGTAATCCAGGGCCATCATTTCCTGTGGCTTTGTTGGAATTATAGAAGTCATGGGTGTTACATAACTCCTATTAGCTGGCTTTGCCTTTTGGCATATTTCACACTGGCCCACCATGGCCATAATTTTAGTATGCATTCCAGGCCAATAAAACCAATCCCGGAGTAAATGCTCAGTTTTGAGTGTGCCATAATGACCAAAGAGTTGGTGTACATGAGTGATAATGGCCTCCCTCATCTGACATGGTAAATCAGGCTTCCACTCCTCTTGGTCCTCATGAATTTGATACTGTAATATCGATCGCCTTATTTGGTATCATCCTGTCTTGTTTCCTCCCCACCCTAAGTCCGTTGTTCCCTTTTTCTCTAGCTGCTCAATCAATGTCCTTAGTTGTCTGTCTTCCCATTGACAGTGTGGTAGTTTGGCCAAATCTTGTTCTACTGCTTCATTTATCTTCAGGTTCAAGCTGGCAATATACAAGTTCTCTGCACTTAAATGGCATGGCTGGGATTGAGCAGGGTTATGACTCAATATGTCCAGCACAATATTCTCGGACCCTTTGCAATATTTTACGGTGTAGTCATATTGCTGGAGGTATAGACTCCATCGAATTAGCCAGCTGTTGGTGAGGTAGCTGTGGTTCAAAAATGCCAACTTTTATGGTTAGTAATGACAACCACTTTTGACCCCAACAAGAGTGTCCTGAACTTCTGGAAGGTCCAGACAATTGCAGGGGCTTCCTTTTCAGTAGTGGTATAGTGACACTCCAGTCCTTTAAGCAGGTGGCTTATGAAGTACAATACTTTCATCTGATTATCATCCTGCATCTGGGATAGTGTAACTTCTAGCCCATACTCACTACTGTCCGTTTGTACAATGAATGGCTTCTTGAAATCCAGAAATGCCAACATGACTTGTTTTTTAAAACCTCTTTATATTCTTGAAGGCTTTCTCTTGTTCCTGAGCCCATTTTCATGGGACATTTTTTCTTAGCAGCTTGACCAAAGACTCCATTTGTTCTGCGAACCCTCATAAAACTTATTATAGAAATTGCAGAGGCCCATGAATGATCAAATTTGCTTCACAAGGTAGGTTTAAGAAATTCTCTAATAGCCAAGACTTTGTCTGGATGGGGTTTTATCCCTTGGGAACTTCATCCTTACATAACATGCTTTTTTAAAATTAATCTTGATTTCTTTCTTTAGGCATTATTTTGAGAAATATCTCTACATTCCTAAAATGTTCTTCGATGGTTGCTGATGCCACTAACACATCATCTACATATATAATGACCAATTTTTTTACTTCCTCTGACAACACTTGGTCTAAACATCTCAGAAACCCTGCACTGCTGTTTATTAGGTCAAATGACATATAGTTAAATTGATATGAATAACCATCATATCTAAAGGTGGTATATTTCTGGTCTCCGGGATGGAGTTGGATCTGCCAGTAACTGGCCGTGAAAATATTTTCTTGGCCTTAAATCTTCCTAACAGTTCCTGCATAGGAGGGGGGATAGTACAATCTGGGATAGTTATTCGGTTAAGTTGTCTCACATCCAAACACAACCTGACCGACCCATCTTTTTTTTTGACAATCACCAGTGGATTACAATATGGAGAGGAACACTTTGAAATAATTCCCCATTCTATCATTTGGTTGATTTGTTCCTTCACATTATCCCAGTATTGATGTGGAACTGGGTATGACCTAGACTGGAATGGCTGGTCCTGATTTATCTTAATTCTTTGCTCAAATCCCTGAAATACACCCGGTATATCTGAAAAAATGTGGCCATACTCTTCCAATATTATCTGCAGTGCATGCTCTTCTTCTCCATTGGCCACATTTGCCTGCTTAACTTTCTCAGCTATTACTCCATACATCGGGTCTTCGTCAACGTTCATGACCCCAATTGAATGGTATAGGTCCAGCACTAGAAATTTAATTATTTCTCCTTTGCAAGTAAATCCCTTTCATAGTCCAGGACACATTTGTATTTGTGTAGGAAATCAGATCCTAATATGGCCTCGTGTATCAGATCCTTCATAATAAGGAATACATGAGTGAAAGTTTTCCTATTTATCCATACATCTGCCCATATCTGCTTAGGTTCTACCTTGGCCTTCTTATTATTTGCCATCATCACCTGTGTAGCCTTCAGTGGAAGGGTCCATATGCCAGGTTGTTTCCAAGTCAGTTTATGATATAGTGTTTCTGACATAACAGAAATTTGACTCCCCGAATCGATGAGGGTTTCTATTTTTATTTGATTGATTTCCGTATGAATCTTTGGGCATTCCTGTTTGGCATATTGAGGAACCCTATCTTCCCATGAGCACACAAAATTCCCAATATGTTTCCTTTCTCTCAAGTGTATTATTTCTTCTTCCTCTACCATATCTGTTTGACATTTATTTATCCATGAATTTTCTATTATCGATCTCCCTCATTTGCTCATCTACCTCAATTTGACTTAATATTATTTCTTCAGCTGGCCCAATACTCTTAATCCCCACTCGGCATCTTATTTCTAATGGCATATTTTGACCCACCATTTTTACTATCTGATTTTCAGATAGCTTATCACTCTCTAATGTCTTCAGTGTGGCCACTTGTCGTCTGAAAAACTGTATGTAATTTTCCTTCCCTTTTTCCAAAAACTTCTGATTAATGATTTGTATTTTGATATTCGTCTGCTATTCCTCATTCCAAAACTTCTTCTTTAAGGCTGTTTCATGCTCCTGGAATGTTTGGGGTTGGTGTAACATGGAATCCTACCATGTTTTTGCATATCCTTGAATGTGGATCTGTGCCAAGATTATTTTGAAATCCTCCAGTATTCCATATCTCCTAAAATATGAACTATTTATATGCTCTCTCGGACTCTCTTCCTTCTGGCTCTAAATACCTTCATTTCCATCTCCTCTATCTCCTGTAATTTTGTTATTATCATATCTATCCTGCCTGTGTCTCCTGCTTTATCTTTGAGGTAGATAACTTTTATTTCTACTTTTATTCTTGTAAAATATCTCTAAGAAAAATGAATTTTAATATAGTTTAAGTAATTGTCAAGTTGGAGGTTAATAATAAATGAATTTTCTAATAAAGATATAGTATTTATGAGGAATAAATTGAATCCTTATTCTGAACTCAAATGTATATATAAGCAAATCTGTCTTAAGAAAGGTGAGGCTGGAACCTCCTTTAAATTACTATATCGATGTCTGAATGAATGGTGAAATTGTCTAGAATTTATAAACTCTCTAACTGAAACTTAATCATATGTAAATAAGCATTTATTTTATATAGATGTTTACAATTGTATTAATTCAAATATCAGTTTCAAGCTAATTGTGATATTGGAGTGTTAATAATAATAAATGAATATTTTCTCTCCAATACAAGATCTAGTATTTATGAGGAATAAAATGAATCCACTTATTCCTGCAACTCAAATGCTTATATATGAGCAAATCTGAGTACTGGCATTTTTGTTTCTGAGTGAAATAATGACACAATTTATATATTTATTATTATTATCTTGCTGTACAACATGCTAGGCTCACCACCCCAGCTCACAAAGTACTATGCTGACCATCACCTGCCCTATTGTTGAACCTCTAATCCCATCTGGTGCTTTATTTTCCAAAGCAATATTTGTGAGACAAACAATTAAAATTTAAAAAAAATATATTATCAACCTGCCGTTCTCCTACTTTCGTAGCCCCATTCGTTGGTAAGCCATTTTAACACTCAACCCCATTTATCATACCTTCTGCTTGGCAAAAAAAATAAAATGAATCTTTAAAAATGGACATGTGGACCACATGGTATAATGGATAGAATACTATGGCTGTCTAGTCACCATAACACCTGTAGACAGTATTTAATCGCTATCTACCGAATTGGAATTCAGATACGAATGAATTATTTAACTTTTTTTTTTGAGAATTTTATACACACAATTTCTATATCTTGCATATATCTTATTTATGAAAATAAGAAAGTTTTCCAGTGACCATTGTCCCTTGAGTAAAATCTAGAAATAAATTTCTACGGGAAAAGTATATTTATGAGCGTCAGTTAGAATCTGACTCAAGCGCCAGACTCCCTAGTATGGAATTATACTTTCCCTAGTTTCTATCTAATGAGGTGCCCAACCCAAGCTAGCTTATTCTCAGGGTGGGGAGGAAACCTATCGGATGAATGGAGGTATGTTACAAAATCTGGATTTGAACACTATCTTTAAATATTCCCCGAGTTAATTACTTTTTTTCTTAAACGTTAGATTTGAATCTAAAATATATATTTAATATATATATGTGCCTATTCCTATCAGACATATTTAGATAATTTTTCAATTTATCTTGGCAGGTAAAGTAATAGGCTAATACAAATGATAAATCAATATACAATATCAATTTTAAGGTAAATGTATGACTTTCATTACTAATATTTTAATATATCATTTATAAAATTAAAATTGTATATCATTCCCAGATAATAGCATAACAAAGCCATAACCATAAGCAAAACAAAAAAATCTTAATACATAACAGATAAACATTAATTCAAGAAAAAAAAATACAGTTATACGCTATAATTTGATTTAAAAGCCTAATCAGGTAGAATTATTTAGAGGGTAACAAGAAGCAATTCCAAGTTAAGATAAAAATATCACATTACCTGATGGACCCCAGGGTTTGGATAATGAAATATTCAGTCACGTAGTGTAGCTAGTTTAATTTTATGGTCCTAAAGTAATCAAGGTTTACTTTATTAAAGCATGATAACTTTTTATTGGTGAAATCCGGCATTAAGGGTTATTTGCATTATGAATGAGATGCGATTTAAATTATTAACGATGTAATCTTCCAACGTGAATTTGTTCATACTTTTAGATTTGATCCTTTCTATATTTTGCTCTGTATTATGCAGTATAGATTATTGGTGAGATTCCTGGTTCTTCTGCGGGCAGGCAGTGGGTAGAATCAGCTTTGTACCAGCAGCAGATGGTGACGCCCTTCACATATCTGCTATTACCCCGACATTATAATGTTGGCATTCTACAAATTGATCCAAAATACATCTCTTTTGCAAAACAGTTAAATAAAAAAACTTTAATGACCTTTACAGTAACTCCAGCATAACCATCTCAATTAATAGACCAAAGCCAAAAATTAAATATATAAAAGCAAAAATCACAAATTTACAAGATGTCCACAATTCCCTCCTGCTCAGCTGTTTCAATCTAACTAATTTTAACTCCTTTGTCCACTTTCCAAAAAAAAATTTATCGGCACTTCGATCTATTTCTCTTTTGAATGCTTTTTTTTTAAAAATATTTTCCTTCTTTAACATTTCCTTTGTCTTTTGGTTCCATTATTCTTGGTATTTTTAGTTCACCATACATTCATTGGCTTTCTTGGGATTTTTAAAGTAATTAATCATTGTGTTATATAACCAAGAATTGCCTAGAGGCATATACAGTACTTCTTTTTGCCAACCTCATTAACTTAAGATATGATCGGAAAAAAAATCTATGTTTGTAACAATCGATAACAATATATGTGTAAAAAAAAAATTTGTGTATAACTGTATATTTTCAAATTTTAATGACATTTTAAAAAAATATATTTTAAAATAAATAATTATGCTGAGTTAATCCTTTCCCCATTGTTTTCTTTTTAAAAAAAAAGTTCAATATTGATTTATGTGTATATATATCTAACTCTTCATACATTATATTTAACCTCTTGACGACAACTTAAATGATTATATGTATCAAGGGTAATGAATGCATGTTACTTAATTTTCTTGTAACAGGGTTTGAACCCGGTAACTGTTACAATACATAAGCTGGCTCATAAAATTTATTTCTATTCCATTTTACTCTTCCTGATATCAACTTAATTCCTTTGACTACACAGCAACATTCTATACTACTATACACTGTGATACTCCATGTAGTTGAAATTTTTACCAATAAATATTCAAAATACAGTATTATTCATTAGTAAAACTATCTTAACATTAATTTTATCAAGTAAAAAAGTAGTCAAACATTGTTTTCCGAGAGGTCAGCGCAGCAACCTTTTAAGCAAGAAGTTGGTTGCAGACAGTTGTGGGTTTGTCTCCCAGCAGATGCTATGACATATGGGAAAAAAGTAATATGAGTTGTTATTTTTAGGTTACTTAAAAAATACATTACTTATTTTATGCTAATTATAATTAATGATTCTAAAGCCCATTCAAATAAACTATTAGCATTCAAATATTATGTAACTTCACATACAATAAATTGGGTATAATATTAAATTGAATTGGAGTAGTAATATTAATAATATGAACTTATTTTTTTAATTTGTTTAATTTAGCAGTAGAACAAATAAATCTATTTTGGATTTCAATATAGCAGTCCAGCTGAAAATTATCCTGATATTTAAATTTAATTATCACTTGAAGTTAATAAATATCTGAAATAAACATATTTGAAGATATGCTTTTGCTTACCAGAAATCCATCTAAATGTCTTAAACATTAATTAATAAACCCAAGTCTTTGTAGTTTGTATTTAAAACATATTCATTCTGCAAATTATCCTCTGGCTTCTTAAGAACAGCACACTTATTAGATTGTAGTAACTAAAAAACTTCACATTAGCACTAAATAAAGGGATCGCGCTGACCTCAAAATCCCAACTTTTCATGGTGCAGAGTCTGCTTCACTCATAGTGTCATTTAGAGGCATTCCATTTCAATGCTTTTTCTGTAAACTAAGGACACACTTTGTGAGAGACTGTCCATCAAGATATTGCACAAATTGCAACATGAAGAAAACAAAAACTCACAATTGCAACATAACTGAAACACAAGGAAAACAAGCAAATAACACAAGAAATAAACAAGAAACACAACAAAAATAAGTATAACAACAGAAACACCAAATCCAAAGAGAGGTAATTCAACACCAATTGAATTACAGGAAGAATGCCAGCAATACATTGAGACCATACTACCACAGAATCAGAATCAGACTCGACTATAGTAGAGATCCCCTCCAGAACCAACAATCAGTGTAGAAGAAAAACAAAAAGATCAGAAAGAGCAAGCAACAACACAACCAGTGACACTGGAAAACAGAGAGAAAATATGACTAGTAAAAGCTCATCAGACAGTGAGACAAATAGCAGTTTCATGAAAGGAAAAAATTAAAAACCAACTTCCAAGATGACACAGAGAATATAGAAATGCAAACAGATCAGGAAGAGCAAGACCAATTAAGCATCCCAGAAAATAACTACAAGAGTAATACTCCAGGAAAAATTACCAAATAAAAACCAAGATCTACAGGGAAACCAATAATACTACCATACTTCCCAACATGAAACTCAATTTAGTAGGACTGAACATCAGAGGCCTAAAATCACATAACAGAATGCAGGCTTTGACCCTCTGGATATGAACAAACAAACCTCAATCATATTAGCAGAAATAAAACTCCATATCAACTCAAATGCAGACATCATATACCAAATACAATTTTATTTTACTACTCTACTTCACCTAATCTGGCAGCAGGAGTAGCCATATTAATTCCCTTTAATTCACCAATTAAAACACATATAGGAATCAATAAGATGAAATTAAACCTAGTTTTTCCCTGGTTAAAAAAAGAATGTTCTCATATCCACCACACAATACAACAAATAAACATGGCACTAAATTCAAATCCATGTCCCACAATATTATTAGGAGACTTCAATATGTCATATGAAGAATTTAACAAAAAATACATATTCCTTATAAACACTAGATTAATGTGCAACCAAGGCTTTTTCCCTGTGGATGCTTGTTCATTTTATACGCGGTAATATGCAACACTAATTGACTTAATATATTGCTCACCAGAATTACACTTTTTAATTAATCCAACATTACAACCCATTCCATTCTTGGACAACCATGCACTAAACATCACATAATCTATAGATTTCCCAATTTAATTTGATGAAAAAATAACTACCAGAATCTTACTGAAAGCAGCAACCCCAGAGGCTGTAATTTCTGAAGCATACATATATTTTCAAAAAATTAATCTACTCTCTCTTAATCCAATTGAAGCATGGTTCACCTTTATAAATATCCTCTCTTCAATAATCACCTTTTATACAAAAAAAAACAAAGGCCCATTCACCCTCTTAAAAACCATGGAATCGATTAGTATCATGATTAAAACATGCCTGAAACACCTGCAGCAATCACTGCAATTATGGATTTGAAACAACAATATAACAAAAACCTCCAGATAATTTCACAATACTTAGTTGCCAAGAAGTCGAGGGTTCTTCTGAGTAGACCACATAATTTCTCCAGGGGCTTCAGGGACAAAATAACCCACTCTCTGCTTTAATAATTGGTAATGACACACACAGGTGTACCTATGATAAACCAGATACTCGAGTATTACAGAAATAACACCGATGCTTCACCATCATCAGCACAAAATGAACAATATAATCCTACAGAAAAAGATGGGATAACATCTGCAGAGATAAGAGCATGTGATTCTATTACACCTAGAGGCCTTCACAGTCCCTATCATTCACAACATGTTGGACCTACTTTCAAAAAAACAACTAACTATTGAGAGATTATACCTGATTGGATTGGTGCCATTTCTCAAGAAGCCACTACTACCATCACTCCCAGAAAATCTAAGACTGATCTTGATGACTCCATTAATGATTAAAACAATGGAGTCGTTGGTTAAGGATAAGATCCAGAACAAAATACTCCCTCATATATCTTCATTTCAATTCACCAAGAAGGAAGCATCCACAGCAGAGGCATTAAGTCTATTTGAAACAATAGTGGATTACACCAGAGAATACCAACAATGGAGTCATTGGTTAAGGATAAGATCCAGAACAAAATACTCCCTCATATATCTTCATTTCAATTTACCAAGAAGGGAGCATCCACAGCAGAGGCATTAAGTCTATTTAAAACAATAGTGGATTACAGCAGAGAAAACCAGAAGTCCAAGCCTGTAGTGGTTCAGCTGGACCTAGTGGGAGCCTTCGATACAGTCAGAACAAACACCTCATTCACCTTTTTGGTGGATATGAAGTTCCCTCCACAATCATAAATATAATAAGTAACCTATTAAATCATAAAGAAATAGCAATAACATTAAATGGGAAGATCTCAGAATTTTTTATACCCACAAAATCAATCCCCTAGGCACCACCCCTCAGTGCACTACTATTTGCAATCTATATCAACCCTTTTTTAAAACAGTGGATGAAAACCTCCCCAGACTCTATCCCAGAGATTGGCAAAAGCATAACACATATTGCGTACATGGATGATCTTGCTGTATTTCTACCCTCGGACAAATTTATACCAGAGCTAATTAAAATCATGGAAAAATTCTCAAAAGAATCAGGTCTCTCCTTTAATTTGAACAAGTTATCAGTGTGGAGTCTTTTTTCAGGGAAAACAGTAATTCTCAGCGAAGCCTCAGAAATATCTAGAAATCCCTATGTACCTTTCCCCCCTTCACAGGAGGAAAGAAATACAAGAAGCCATGGTGGAGACAGAAAATAAGATAACAAAGTCATTAGCAAAAATATATCTATTTGTACATGCCAAAAACACTCTCATGAATATGTTCGTCTTCTCTAGAATAGCATATTACATTACATTCATTAACTACACCAATAAATTCATAACTAAAATCAACTCACTTTGCTCCCGTCTATTCTGGAAAGGGAAGACAGTCGCAATAAGCCTTTTCAAGATGCAAAGACATGCCAAAATGAATGGATTGTCTTTGCATTCTATCAAAACAATGAGGTATCAATGAACATATAACCTAATACATAAATTAAGTAGAGTCATCCCTCAAATTTACCCACACAGTAAGATAAGTCCCATGGATACACTGCCACCTTTGACAATAGGATGGATAACAAAACTGAAGGCAGAAATAGCAAAAGTTACTCTCAACCCCTTTCAGAATAACACAACAAAAATAACCTACTGGGAAGCATATCGCTTCACTAACAAAATACCTGATCCAGAGCCCACATTGTTGAACATCACCAATCACAGAATATTAAAGAAGTTCAAAAGATGATCCCTTGAACCTAAATTCTATGATTTCCTAGTCAAAATAAACTTAGAGGCATTACCTACTAATTGGTTTTTGGTATACCGCAGAGGCTTTAAAAATATAGACCCTATTTGCCCACTATGCAAGAGAGAAGAGGATACCTTAACCCATATTTTAGAATGATGTAGTTCCCTTCAGGATTGCAGAAACACAATCCAAACAGTATACCAAATCAAGCAATTAACATCCCTGATCAGACATACCATCAATAATGAAGACCTCACCCCTGTGAGAAGCTCAATCTTCCTTGCTGTCAACCTGTGGCTTACAAGATGTGAAACAGTATACAACCCAACAGCATGGCTCTATCCCAATCTCATAAGAAGAAACTAAACAAGACAAGAACGTGTGACCAACTCCATGCACCCTAGACGACCTTCAGGATGACATGGAAAATGATTGATCTAAATAAATAAAATATGAAAGAGGGCAACCTGGCTCCAACAAATATAACAGTAACTATGTAGATGTTAGCATTAATAGTATCTAGAGCAACATAGATGGAGACTTATCCAAAAACAATTAGCTAATGAACAAAAGAAAGGCTGAACAAGCAGTGATTGCAAAGTTGAACTTTTATAAAATACAATCATCACATAGGAAAGATGCCAAGACTATTTTTAGACATTGGAGGACAATCTTTATAACTACTTTTGTACCAATGTATCACTCATAAACATTTGTAACAATAATAGAGTCATTACATTAATAATAATAAAAAAAAGTCAAGAATGTTTTTGTTTTATTTTAATTGGCTCAATTATAATCTACCTGAAACTATTCCAATGAAAGGGTCTAATATACTTCATGTTTAATACCATGTTTTATCTCAGATATGTTAGATTATCTGTCACTAATAATAAAGTTTTTCACATATTGATATGTAGAAGCAATATGATGTATATAAAGTGATAAGTAAAATGAAAGTGGTATGACATAATGTAGTTCTTCAATAATCTAGAATATAAATTATTAATAAGAAACTAAACTGGCAATCCTTATAAAAATACAATATTCTATAAAAGAATTAATAATTATTTATTTAATAATAAATTTGTTCTCGTATTAAATATCTGTTAAAGAAAAAAGTACCTTACAAAATAAAACTTTTAAGTGGAAATGCAGCATCTGTAGTAAAATATTATTAATAATTGTTTATTTAACAGTAAATTTGTTCTGACCCAATTGATAACAAAATTAATGTTTTGTCTGTGTGTGTTAAAATAAAAAAAGAAAGAAATCATAATCAGAGTTTTATTTTTTATCTTTGGAAAAAGAGAGTGATGGAATTTAGTTAGTGCCAAAGATATCAGACGTCTGTGCTCCAAAGTATCTATATATTGTAAGGATTGGAAGATTTCATCTTTACAGTTGATTATGATATCAGTATATATGTTGAATATATATATGTAATTAGAAAAATTAATACCATAGGCGATATGTAATATATAAATAAGCAAGTAAATAATAATTATGGTGAGACAAAATAAGCATTAAATAAATATATTGATCTGCTAAGACTTATGGTTGATTTTGGCAACACATATTACAGCACTGCAACAAACAAGATTAAAGATGGGACTCAATCCAATTTAAGCTTTGAGTCTTTAATCAAGCCATCATTTGATTTGAGTAATTATTAAAAACACAAATATTTGTAAAGATTGCAGAATGGCTTCATTCCATTACCAAACTTTATGGTTCTGTTAATAGTTTGGTTTATCAACATCATTCAAGAACTATTCAAACAGGGTACAATTAGAGACAAGAGGATACAATTTACCTTAGATGTGTCATGATGGATTAAGAATAACTTGCATGCCACATTCAGAGATGATATATTCGCCACGATTACAAATACCTATAGGCCTAAAAAGAATATGATCCAACATCTTTTGTATGCTCATGGAAATGTAATCTATATTAGATATGTCAATGATTTCTTATCTGCACTTCCTTTAATCTGATTTATGAAATGTTTGAAAACTTCAAACAATTTCAAGAAATTTAGTGGTCAATGGAAGATGAGGACACTCAACAATCCATCAAATACATAATGATCTGAAATTGATCAGACAACCCATTCTATTGACTATTTAAATGATTATCAAGTTTCTTGGCATTAGGAGTTACTTACACCCACAATCTAAAGTACAATTTCAGATATCCAGCTTTAAAGCCTTATTCTTTGGAAATATTAAACTCTGTAAACTTATAGCTGATAATAAAAGTAACTTAAAATTTTACAGAAAAGCCTTGATCAAAGTTGGCTATTATGCCACTATGCTGGATAAACAAATTAAGAAATTCAATAATAGACATAAATATGATAGGTCTTCTTCCACAGTAAACTCTGGAAAGCTATTTCAAGGTTTCATGGGTCTCCGTGTTTGAGCCCAGAAAAGTCATCAAAATGCACCTTTTTCCAGGTGAGAGTCAAGTATACATGGATGTTGAGTGCAGTTCAACAAGTGAAAGTTTTTTTCCTTTGACAAAAATAGTTAATCACGGAAATATCTCAGAAAATATCTCAGAAAACAAATGTTTTCTTAATGACAAAATTTATTAAAATGAAGACTACCAAGTCACGTGACCCACAGTAAACTCTAGAAGAACTACTTCAAAGTTTCATAAGTCTCCATGTTTGAACCCACAATAATCCTCAAAATGCACCTTTTTCCAAGTAAGAATCAAATATACATAGATATTAAGCACTATTTAACAAATGAAAATAATTATTGTTTGCCAAAAAAATCACGGAAATTTCTCAAAAAACAAACATTTTCTCAACGATAACATCTAAATAAAGTCAGACACCAAGTCATGTGACCTGTAGTAAATCCTCCAAGAGCTAGTTCAAAGTTTCATAAGTTTCTGTGTGAATCAAAAAAAAATCCCCAAAATGCATTTTTTTCCAAGAATGTAAGACGTATAAATATTAAGTATAACTAAACAAATTTAAATAACCTTTTTTAAAAAAAAAATTATTACCCATGGAATGGATAATCGTTCAAAACTGTCATTCACCAACTACAACCTCCCTCTAGCAAGAACATTTTACCACCAAGAATATACCATGCATGATAGACTCTAACAATCATCCCCAAACGTGTTTTGTGGAGCTCTATCATTGGAAACAGCAGACTGAATCCAACACTGGACTCATCTCATTTAAATGCCATCCCATTCTAATCCATTAATGGACAATTGAATTAATTGCAGAACTGTACTCTTAGTAATAATTGTAACATTTGTTTTTTGATGTACTCATTTTTTCTTATTATTTTTACTGATGTAACCACTTTTCTTAACCACAAATAAAGTTTGCTTTGAGAAAAAAATTTAACAATCCTATTTAAAGACTTTAACTGTAACTTTAGATGGCCTCTATTCCTCAACAGACTCATCAATAACTCTATGGACAAAATAATTTATGACAAAGAGCATTTAATATACACATTAGACTGCCTATCTTGCAATGGCATATATTATAGTAAAAATGAATCCATTTGAAATCTAGAATACCTCAACATGTCTGTCTACCTTTACATTAGAGCTAAATCTAACACTTCATATTGTCGACTATGAGAAGATTACAAGTGACACTTCTAAACCTATTGCCACTAAGATTATTTGCCTTAAAAGCAATCACAGGAAATGGAAAGACAAGGAACATTGGCATATAATCAATTCTGTTAATATGATAAATGTTAGAGCCAATAGCATCCTCCTCAATAAACATTGGTTGTTCAATTTGACATCATAGGCAGAGTTTCAACGATTTGCTCTTACAGCTATTATAATACAAGCATGCAAATTTAATAAAATCACTGTCCAAATTAATTACCTCCACATACAAGTAAAAATACTGATACATTTTGCTAACTCCCCATCAGTCGTACTTTGACAAAGATACTTCATATCGAAAGCCTTTATTAACAGATTAATATATTTATTTTATACTTATTTTGTCTCACTGTAATTATTATTTACTGCTTATTTGTATATCACACATACATGCACTTGCTCACACACACATATATACTAAAAGAAGGGAATAAAAAAAAGCAGTGATTTTTTTATATCCATAAAGTTTTGAATTTATAATCGGTAAAAGATAATGGCTGTTTTATTAATTACATATATATATATCTTCCTTTATAGAATTAAATATTGAATATACTTCATAATATCTTTTAAGATTATGGTAAAATAATTGCAATTTTTTTTGTTTATTATCTTCATTCTATTTGTTGTATTTTTCATTGTTGTTATTATTTTTCTCATCTATTTATGTATTTTGTGGTGTATATTTTTTTATAATTGTGGATTTTGGCAATGATAATGATATATACAAAGTAAATAAAGAAATTTATTTGATATTCCACAACTCATGAGGTATATCGAATAAGGTGAACCTTGCACCTTTTGCACCATTACAATTTTTGCATTTTCCAATGCTGAGCCCCAAATTTTTAAATCTCAGTGTTGCTGTGAAGGTAAATGTAATTTCATGACCTGATAATTGATTCACTTATTGAAGTAGTAATATTCTTTGAAGCATGTTGGTACCATTAATATTTAATAAAGGCTTGAAAATGATATATGTGAATATGACATTATTGAAGTTGAAAAATTAATCTCGGGGACAAATAAAAAAAATTTTTTTAAGAATAGAGGTGTTTATTTTTCTGTATTTTTATGTACACTTTGTATGATAATTTTTTTTAGACAGGCAATGGGTAACAAATCTCAGATAGATTATGTAAGTATATTTTGAAAATTTAAATTATTTTTTAATGTATTCATTTCTTTAAGTATCTGAGTTTATAATGAACTAACTTTAGTATTAAGTGTTATGGGTGATATTAATAAAATGTTGGGAGGGCCTAGCATTAGTTTGTTCAACCTCATGGATGTGATTAAAGGAATGAAAAATTAATTAAATGCAAATACAGATACTAATTCTGCTGAGTTGAAAGCTGAATTCAATCTTAAATTAGATACTAATTCTGTAAAAGTAGATGTCAATTTAACAGCTTGAAAGATGATATAAATGCCAAGTTTGGTGCTTGTTCAAGAAATTTCAGGATTCTAGAAGCTATGTTGGATGTTAGTGTGAAGGATTTGAAAGCAAAAACAAATAATAAATCTGAGGAACTAGAAGCTAAATTTTCTGAAGAATTAAAAGAACCTAGATACAAAATGATAGCTGAGAACAATCAAAAATTGAAGCTATTTCTCTGTGGGCCAAATTTGATGAATCTACAGATGAAATGAGAAAAAAAAATTAAAAGATATTGATGAAGTTTGAGGAGTTTAGAAAGAAAATGCTGAAATTTTTAGAAGCAAATGTCTGACAATAATAGTGCCCTAAAAAACAAATTTTAAACTTTTAAGTATGAAATAAAATGCTATTTTCAGACAATATATATAGAAATGAAAGCCAAAGTCAATGATGCTATTGATCTTCAAAAGGGAAGAAATCACAGTCTAAAATCAATTTCAGGAATTTGATACTAAGTTGGAAGATTTTCATTTGAAATTACATGAGATTAATAAGTATACAAAACCAAATGAGACACATATTCTAGAGAAATGCAAATGTGAAGTACATAGATGTAAGAAGTTTATATAATTAAGTGGAAGAATTGAAAAGTGATCATGTTATAACTTTGAAAAAACAAAAACAAGAGTTTTAATTGGAGGCAGGGAGAATTAAGATTAGGCATGCAACTCAAAGCAAGAGTCACCTTGAGAATAATGTTTCTGTGAATTGAGAAATTTGGAAAAATTCCAGTCTTAGGTTTAGGCAACTCCATGATAATGATGTTCTGATGAATTCTGAGAAAAGTGATTATGGAAATCTAACCCAAAATAATAATGGTTGCCCCTTAAAATCTAACACTTCATGGTTTATCAGTGTAAAAGTTTTTAAAAGGGTGATACACCAAAAAACCCATTGAGTAGCAAAATAAAGAAGTTATTTGGTCTGAATACACTTAGCGAGAAGGAAAAGTTAGTGATTGCCAGTAATCACTTTTACACTTCTGAAAAAGATTGGTGGTAGTCATTATTTGAAAGGCCTATGACATATGGTGATTACCAACAAGCCACAAAAAATAATTTTTGAAATGTAGACAAACAAGGCTGCATATGCCACAATTGTCACAATGAAAAATATAGTTGCCATAAGAAAAGTTTTACTTAATTTTTTAGGCAACAAGTTGCCAAGTTCAAGATCCTGACCACTTTTCCTTTATCTGAGACTTAAATCATACTTATCTTACACCAAAACTTATTTCACTACATCAAGCAGACCTTGGTAACTGCTGATTGACATATGGTAGAGAAAATTGCAGATATTTTGGGAGCATTGGAAGCCAGTGAGAAAGTGTATGATGATGAACCCAAATAAAAAAAAAGATGAATCTGAGTTGTGTGGAAATAGCTATGTCTAAATTGAATATCATGTTAAAACTAAACAAATCTAGTAATTTGAATGAAGAAACGAAAGATGCCCTGGACAACCTCTTGTATCAACATAAAGGCATGTTCTAAATGCAACCTGAAATCATTTACAGATATATTCACAGGATACTATTAAACAATTCATATTCAATACAAATCATACCCCATACCCTATCAATGTAAAAATGAGGCAGACAAACAAATCAATCAAATGACAGTATGGGGTGTTGTAAGAAACTCCACATCAGCATTTAATAATCCACTGTTCATAGTCAAAAAAAGAATTGCTCAGCTTGTATTTGTTTGGATGCAACAAAAATCACAGAATGATTCCAGAATGTGATATCCTGTGTGCGAAGCAGGAATTGTTGTCAAAATTCAAAGAGAAAAAGATTTGTAAACACACTAAATCTGACTGTTGGTTATTAGTAAATCAACTTACATTACCATGAACAAAAATGCACAGCTTTCAATGTGGCAGTCAATCATATATATTCCAGCAAATGTTCTTTGGACTGATCAATAGCAGAGCAAGCTTGATTCATTGCCTTAATAAGATCCTAACTGATGACGTTAAAAACCTGATTATTACATATGTTGATGATATTATTATTGCATCAAGAAATATGACAAAACACTTGCAATAGTGTGATGATAAAAATATTAAAATCAATTTGAAAATGAGCATGTTTTCTACTGAAGAAATAGTTTTCCTGGGACACCTTGAGGGGTGGAAAAAATAAAACCTCATCCAGACAAAATTGCTACCATACAAAAATTTCTAGAAACAGAAAATAGGAAACAATTTCACACATTTCTTGGCCTTAGTAATTTTTACATTTTTTACAAGAAATTTTTCTCTTGACACCATCCACATTTCTCAATAATTTAAGAAAATGGTAAAGTGGAAATGGTTCCCAGTTCACTAAAACAAATTGGATCTTGTCAAATTCAAATTTCTGGATAAAATAATTTTACTTTATCCTAATTTTGATTAACCATTTTATGTACAAACTAAACTGATAGTTGTGACTATGGGCTAGGGATTATTCCAGTTAAATGAAGATCAGAAACCCAAAGTTTTGCATTTTTTAAACTGTCAGTGCTGCATTGCTCAACTACAGAAAAAAATCTTAACTGGTGTGTTAGCCTTTTCTAAATTGAAACAGTTTTTATTGGAGTTGTGAACCATAGTGATAAAAAACTATAAAAGTCTAGTATCCCTTAATTGTGGATATTTAAATAATAATTGTTTGGTAAGGTGAAGCCTGTTTTTACAACAATTTGATTATGCTGTATTGTATTGTTACAGGAAGAATAATATTGTCCCTGACATTCTTAGCATGAATTCAATCAAGCTTCAGCTTAGTGCATAAACACAGAAAACATGTTTCTTACCACAATATATTAATAGTAGATAATTCTGTTGTTTCAAATTTGAAGGATATAATTTTATACTTAACCAATAAATCAAGATATGTAGGAACCATTGGGGAAATTATTATATTATAGGTTGTCAGATAATTTGTTGGTGTATAAAGTTGATGTTAGTAATAATTAATCATGGAGGGCCATCATTCCCACTTATTTGAGGCAAATTTTTAATTTTCTATGTGCATTGCCTGTATGGGCATTATGAATCTAGAAAAATGGAGCATGTAGTGTGACACTGTTGTATTGGCTTAAGATGTATGCACCAAGTCTAGGTAGATCTCAATCATGTGAAATATGTTCAAAGATCAAATTTCTAAGTAAACCTTATGTGGTAAGATTATAACTATTTTGCCAAATAGATCTAATGATGGCAATTGACTTTTATGGATCCCTATCTCAGATAAAAATTTCTGCTGGTCTTATATGACCTATTCTTAAAGTATGTCTCTGCATATCATGATCAAAAAGATGTTCTTGTGATGTTGCTAAAGTTTTAAAAAAGTCTCAATTTCCACATCAGAAAATGTGAGTCCATCTTTACTGATCAGACTACCTCATTCTTCTCTTTGGAATGGAAAGATTGGTTGAAATCTCTGGGTATCAAGCACATTTTTAATTTCCATCTGTAATTCCTAATTCAATCCATGTGAGAGAGTGATGAAGGAATTGAGCAGATTTTTAGAGTTTACATCCAGAAAAACCATTGTGGTTGGGTGAATCAATTGGTCATGAAGATTTAAAAAGGACTAAGAAAAATATGGCAAAAATGAGTGAAAAGTAGAGCTTGCAAGGAGTCCAACATCCACGCCAGTTTAACATCAGAGTTTTAGTATTGGTGCATTCCTCCATGTTAGTCATCCACAAGAACATCAATCCAAGAAGTTCTTCAACATTAATGAAGGATCTTACAGAGTTGAAAGGTTAACAAGAGTGCTTATTTGATTGGTACACTAGATTGGCTGAATATGACATACAATGGCCAAAGCTTCAGGCCAATGTATCATAAAGGGCTGGCATCACTTTAACCTGTTCACATCAATCACCCTATCCTCATATGTTTTACTATAATATTTCTAAATTAAAAAGATACTATGAGTCTAATAATAAATGTTGCTCTATAAAAAGTTTTTTTGGGGTCAAAGTAAATGAGTGACTTAGTTCACAAAATGATCGCAAATGTTTGCACATTATGTGACATCTGTTTGGCACCACACTATACTTTTAAAAGATATTTTGTAGATATTTATGTAATAATTATTGAATGTAAATTTATTAATGTCAGAAATTATTGATCTGATTATATTTTGAATGAGTAATAAAGACAATTAAATTTATGTAACTGTTGTGATTAAAAGCCAGTGATGGTTATTATGATTTCTTTTGTAGCAATATTGAGGCCTTAAATTAAAGAAAACTGTTTATATCAGATATTCGGATGATAATTTTTTTTTTTTGGATATTAAAAAGAATTTGGTTAAATGTTGAATGTTGTCCTTAACAAGTTAGTTATGAAAAGGGATGTTTAACTTAAGGAATTCATGCAGATAATAAACAAAATAGACTAGAAAAACATTACAAATTTAAAATGCCTATATAAAATTTAAAAAAATAATTCTTTGCTATAGTCAGCTTATGGCTCTTTCCACCATCTTGAGTAGCAATCTCATTAAAATCACACAACAGTAACATTCCATGTGAATGGCCAATTTTCCATAAACTGTGTATATTAACACAACTATGCTGTTTATTCAGCACATTCTCTGAATTATTTATAAAATATGACTTCTTAATTCTTTTTTTACAAATCATTTTTCACATTCAAAACAAAAACACTATTAAAGCAGAATTCTCCGCTACAAATCACTGCATGTTCTGCAAAAATACACTGAGTAGATGGGTAGCCCAAGGCCCAGTGAATGTATTTCCTTGTCTGTATATTGTTGGCTGAGACAGATTTTACTTTTTTTATTGCCAGGTAGTTCTTAAGATTGTTACAGATATTGCTGTCCAGTAAATGTATTTCCTTGTCCATGTATGTTATTGGCTGAAGCAGATTTTACTTTTTTTATTGCAAGGTAGTTCTGAAGATTGTTACAGATATTGTTGTATGCTTGACTAATCTTATGTATATGTTGTTGACTGGTGTGTGATGTATTTAAGCTTACCTATATGTTATTGACTTGGTGTGTGTTGGATTTAACATTGTAATCTGTCTATGTATTTTATCAGCCAGAGCTAATAGTCTGGAGTGGAGGGGGGGGGATTTGGAAGTAATGTGATCTATATCGAATGATAATATATTTATAAATGCTAGATAACTTTGGATGGGGATAAGTTGGATATTTTTGATTTTCTGGAGCATTATACATGTCTCTGAAAAATAAATTCCAGTATGGCAGTTGGAAGCAGAATTCTAATTATTTTCCCATGTGTAAGTGAAGTTGTCTAAATTTCTGCCAGGTTAATCAACATGGTTATTGTGAAAAGTATGTTGTCAGAAAACCCTCAGCACTTATAAGTGGTATTGATATTTGATGTAGCCACTTTGAAATAAAAGCTTGATATTTCATATTAAAATCACCAATTAGTGCAGTTGTATGTGAATTAAAACCAATTAACAAGTTTATATTTAGTAAAATGATTCATATAATTGTAATATCAGGTAGGATGTACACAATTATGATGTTTAGTGTAACAATTTGGTGATCAATAGTTATTATTAGTAGATTTATATATATATATAATTTTGAATGGCTGAAATGGATAGTGTGATGTTATAATCAGACCAGTGCTCCCTGAAGATGTCTCTAGAGCATGCATGGTAACCTCTAATTAGGTATGTTGAGGGGTCAATTTGTGAGCCCTTATAGATTTTAGTTTCAAGAAGTCCTAGTATATGAGGTTGTGTGATCTTTATCCATTGTTTTAGCTGATGTATATTTGTGATTGAGTTAAGTCCTCTAATATTGAATACTGTTATTTTTAACTTCATTAGTATGATCAGCTGTGTGTTGTTTTCACATAGTGCTGCTACAATATCTGTGAAGCTTCTGTATATATTCTAGAGCTTGGTGAGTATCAAAATGACTTGATCACCATCAACTCCATAGATATAAAGTCCTTCACCAAGTAGCCAATTGTTCCAGATAGAATATGGTTTTTTATCTGTTTTGGCTCTTTTAGATTGTTTATTTTTCCTTGGGTGACCAGGATCATCCTTTGGTTTCTGTTGATGTTGTTTCTATGGGGATGAGGCATGGAGTGACTCCATGATGTTTGCAGCTGTTTTGTTTATGATTACAAATGGTGTATTTGTTTTGGTGCAGTTATGTGTGCCATTGGTTATATCCAGATTAGAATCTGCTGTATTATTGATTGATGATATGACTGTTATTTGTGATACATTGGGTAAGATGTGTGCTTGGTTTTGAGCCATTTGGTCAGGGCTTGTATTTGTATTATTCAAATCATTTATTTGTAAAAGAAAATATGTTTGTGTTTTCTTTTACTTGATCATGTTCAGGGGCTTCATTTTCACAGTGATTGTCTTTGTTTTCATATTAATTGAGTTGCTAGTGGTGATCTGTGGATTGTTGGTCTTCATGCTGACATTGGTTGTATTGACTATTTGCTGGTTGAATTTGTAAGACTTCACTGTCAATGCAATGTGTGTTCAGGTGGCCACACTTCCCACATGCATAACATTGTGGTTTTAAGCCTCTTATATATAGGCAAAACATAGCCTCTGATCTGCAATCTATGTTGGTATGGATTCCGGATCAATGTCTTTGGGTAATTTCAACTTAAAATCATAACTATTGCTATATATTGGTATTGGTGTGTCTTTGAGGTACATTGGTTGAAATGCTATTACTTTACCAAATGGTTCCATCATTTTTTGAAAGTCTTATATCATGTATCCAAAGTATGTGTTTTTAATTATTCCTGTAATATGATTTTTACAATCTTGGTCAACTACAACACCTAATGTTTTGATTTGTTATTTGGACTAAATATCAAAAAACTTAATAGCGAGATATCTGAGATTGGCCTGGTCTGTAATTTTTACAATTGTTTCCCATAGTTTGTTTTCAGTTATTGTTTGGTATAACAATGATCGTGGAAAACAATACAGAGTGATATATTTGTCTGGGGTGGATATTACTATTGAACGAAAGGAGGGAATCTTTGAAATAATGCATATATTTCTCTTGGACCATGTTATTAAAGTGTTCACTGATTGTTTCTTGTGCACCATCAGTCCTGAATCTTTAAGCCTAGCTGTCTTTTGTCATTCAAATTTCTTTTTCTAAATCTTGAGATTGCATATGATTTAACTGAGTTTAAATGTTAATGCATCATAGTGGTCATATTGATGTTAACTATTCGATCACATGGTTTTATTATCTGCACTTTTTTCCCCTTTTAATAGTAGGATTTTTTTTATATAAAATTCTATAATCAGTTTATTCTTTTTATTAACTTGTTTTAAAACTTTTCATTTCCCCCAAATATATAATTTATTTTACTTTATTTTATGATGATTTTGTTAGTTTTTAAAGGTTTTGACCCCAACAACTTTTGTTTTACTTACTGACAGCATCAAGATTTTCTATTTTTTTTATTAATATTATTCTTATTATTATTATTATCATCATCATCATCATTATTATTATTTTAAGTAGCATGTTCCTTTAAATAGTAAAAGATGTTATAAAAAGGTGATTATATGGGTCTGTGTAAGTCAATTTCTAATTTTGATTGGAGCCTGTTATATTCCTCAACAGATGTTAATTATATTATGGATTTTTTAAAATCAAGTATTCAATGATTTGATTGATTTTTATATACCTAAAAAACGTGACTGTCACAATTATTATTTTCCTTTTTGGTTCTCAGATAAATTTAAAATAATTATTAGAAGGAAATTGTATCATCATAAGCAATACATTAAAATACAAAATATACTTTTTACAATATTTTTGTTAATTATAGAAGATTGATTTAAGCTATTCAGAAAATTGATCATCATAAATACTGTATATTAAAAATTTTGGTCTTTTATTAAAAGTTTTGGCATTATTAAAAGAAAGTCTCAAATGGATTATAATTCATCTTTAAGTGCTGATGACTTTTCAATTCACTTTTCTGAAATATGGTTTAACATCTCCACATGAAATTAAAAAACGTGCAATCATTTTTAAAAAAAAAAAAAAAAAAGATTAAAATCACGTGTATGTACTGAAAGATTATTTATCTAAGGTACTTATTTAAGAATTAAGTTTATAGAATAAATCGACTATCTGGCTATTTTAATGAAAGGATTTTATATAATTATAATTTTAATTGCTAATTTTTAATAAATTCATTTTATTGATTAAATTAAAAAAATAAAGGTTATTATGTGATTATGTGATATTTCAATAGTGAAAGTAGGACAAATTGAAGTCCAATTCAGTAATCTTCAGCTCTCAAAACTATCAATTTGTCACTGTTCTAAAGCATATAGATTTTAAAGTTATTGATTTAGTACATTGAGATTCACTAAAGAAAATAGTGCATTTTTCTTTATTGTTTAGTCAGTAAAAAAAAATTAAATGGCATTATTATTCAGGAATTCACAAAAAAGTTTGAGTGGCAGAAATGCCAAACTGGAATCAATCACCGTACAGATCAGTGAAGAATAATTTTAGATGTTATTTATCTAATGCCTAAATTTTATTTTTTATTTACACAATTTTTGAGACTAGATGGAGTTAAAAAAACGAGAGGTCAGCACGGCTGCCTTACAAGCAGTTGTCCCGGGTTAGCGGGTTCGCGTCCCGGCCGATGCTATGACACATGGAAAAAAAACATTCTAGATAAAAATGACCACAGGGTTTTATTCAGGCTGAGTAAATCTTAAGATTTTTTTAAAAGTCTATAATCAACCTAATTAATTATTTAGAATTGATCACCAAATAGATAGTTATCTATTACTAATTTGATGAAACGAAAGGCTGTTAAAACAAAAATATAATTGCAGTTTGATGCATCTTTTATTATTGATGAAAGTAAGTTTTAGTCTTATTAAGGTGATGCTCATAATATTTTGAAAGGGAATGATCATTTCTAAGTAGTCAACAATTATTGATGCAGTTTGGTGTAAATTACAAATATAGTAATTTTGTGATTGATGATAAAATGAAAAATCAAATTTCGGTAACTTTAGATTATCGGCAATATATCTAAAATATCAATTTTAATAAGCAAAAAAAAAAATGTAATAAATTAGCATTGTCTTCTTCCATTTCTTTATTTTAAAATTATTTATTTTAAATTAATATATATAAATTATCTATCAGTATTTTAAAATAACAATAAAATAGCTATTTAAAAAATAAAATTCAAATAAATTATTTAGTAGCGAAACCACTAATTTATTTATATCTTTTTTTATAACAGGTAATCTACATTTGAATACAATTTGTAAACAATAATAATTGTAAATAGATTCTTTTTTTTAAAAAACGAGGAAAAAATAATTTAGAAATTATTACCGTAGGCTTTAAATAGAATAATTTAAATAGAAATAGGAGAAAAGTAAATTATACATTCTTCTACTACGTCATAGAGATAAAAAATAATTTTATACATTTTAAAAAATAGAAAACATGGATCCCCCCCCCCCCCGCTTTTTACCACATTGCATTATTACATTTTTTTTTTTTAGTCGATGTATTAAACAGTCATTTATAAAATGTTACTTTCTTATCTTTAATATTTTTTACTTTTGAAAAAGAGATTTAAAAAATATTTAAATTTCTATCTATCTATTTTCAACATGGGTATAACTATAATATCGGCATCATCAAGGGCTTTGATCATTTCATCATCATATTTTCAGTAATATGGATGGCTGAAAAGTTAAAGACCTGAGAAGATTGAAGCTTGTCCATTAAAGTTGTAGATTTGCTAGCAATATAAACCGAGCACTGATTATATATATATGGGGGATGATGATCCAGACCAACTGATGAGTGCTGATTCAGCATGAAATATGTATATTGGATATCATTTATCTTTTTCACATGTATGTTGTCATATGTATTGGATATATTGAATAAAATGAATGACTGTAGGAAGCTTGAAAGTCTGGTTCAAACCTCCTTTAATTACATCTAGTTTAAGTATATACATTATATTTCAATATTACATATTTAGCTTGTATTCTGTCCATCCCTCTTCTGTGTATTTAAATGGACATATTAAGGTCCCACAAGTAAGTGGTCAGATTGACAAGATCAACATGGGTATGACTGTAATATCGGCATCATCAAGGGTTTTGAGCATTCAATCATCAGATTTTCAAAGACTTGGATGGTTGAAGAGTTGGAGAATGAAGAGGATTGAGTGTAGATTTGCTATCTTAATATAAACTGAGCATTGATTATGTATGTGTGTGAGAGAGAGATGATAATTTGCATCAACTTATGAATGCTGGTTCAGCTTGAAATGCATACATTGAAGATCATTTATCTTTTTCACATGTGCATGATTATGTGTATCGATTATATTAGATAAATTTGGATGACTGTAAGGAATTTGAAAGTCTCAGTTCAAATCCCCTTTAATTACATCTAAGTCAAATATATACATTGCAATTGTATTTCAATATTTCGTACAAAAAGAAATTTTATTTATTGATTTGGAAAACAACAACATGCAGTGCTATCATCCTATTATAGAAACACAATCATAATTTCTAAAACAATTGATGAATTAGAATAATTTATTTATTTTCCTTTTTACTTCTGTATTTACAGATCTCAATATATATTGCGGATTTATCTGCTTCTTGTAAATATTAGTTTTGACTGAATGCTAACAAACAATCACGACAGTGGGAATAAAAAAAACTTTCCGTTTCTGTCACGTTTCTATTTCAAATCTATTAACTGGAAGATAATTGTTAAGATCCAATCAAAACATTGACATAGTGCTAATATTTACAACCATCAAATATATACATAGACGAATTAAAAATATACATATGTAAAAGTAACTGAAAAATACAACTTTTTTTCATTACAGATTATTCTTTTATCTAAAAATAGCTAGATATCTATTTACTTCCTAATGATTGGATGACAAGTTAGATTAAATAATGTAATGTCTGCTTATAATAAAATTGATCAATAATTCTTAGCTATTTGAGCAATTGTTACGTTTTTCTTAGATTTAAAACATGATAGCTCCACTAATATACATAATTTGAGGCCCTTCAAATGCATGCTCAATATTTTGATAATTTTTTTTTTCCGATAGATTATGAAATGTTTCCTCATTTGATTCTTGAACAGAAGAAAGCACCATTTATTATTAACTTTTTTTTATATATATGTTTAATATTCAACTAATGAAAGAAGAGAGTGAAATTGCTATAGAAACAATTGAAATATAATAAATCTATGGCTTTCAGACAAATACTATGATGATGTAATCATATTATCACTATTTTTAACTATTATCAATCTATTACAAAATGAAAATCTATATGAGTTTATACTAATTTCTAACCCAAAAATCTTGGGTTCTGTACTCCATTAATTAATCAATCTTTAATCCATGATTTTATTGAAATAATTGAAGTTATAAAATATACGGTAAATATAAAAGGATGACCAAGAAGATAACTGTATGATAACTCATGAATGGTAAAACTGTATAATAATATTAAGAAAGCATAGATGATTGTTAGAAGAATGAACTTATTTTTAATGAACTAGATAATAAATATAAGGTGATGGTTAAAATGTATGGAATAATTATTGTTCTTTCTGTTATGAATGTAAATAATTTTATTGCAAATGTATGAATATTTAAATAATTATTTTGTTAGTTAATTATTTAATATAGTGTTTATAACTGTATATGATTAATTATTATTGATAAACAGAACAAAACTCTCCAAACAGTATTGCCACCTGTGCTAAACAGAGTAATCAATGGATACCAAAAGGCTTGTGCCTAAAATCCCTATCTAATGCCTACTCATCCAATATCCCCAGACTAGTTTCTGGCTTGTGGCCTTCATCAGTGAGAAGCTTTGGATCTGAGAGCACTGCATCTAGATCTTAGGATCTAATGCAACCCTCTAGCAACCACCTTTTATCTCTACTTAACTACAAAACTATGAGAATGAAATTGAAAACACAAAAAATATTTTCAATCTAAGCTCAATAGCTTAAAAGCCAGAAACTAGTCTGGGGATATTGGATGAGTAGGCATTAGATAGGGATTTTATGCACAAGCCTTCTGGCATCCATTGATTATTCTGTTTAGCACAGGTGGCAATACTGTATGGAGAGTTTTGCTCTGTTTATCAACAATTAATGTGCTAGTATAGGAGATGTGATCATGTGATTAATTATTATTATTATTATAAATAAATGAATATTTTAATTTAAAGTTCATATTAATAATTT
Source organism: Epiperipatus broadwayi (assembly GCA_028023455.1). Classification (NCBI taxonomy): domain Eukaryota; kingdom Metazoa; phylum Onychophora; class Udeonychophora; order Euonychophora; family Peripatidae; genus Epiperipatus; species Epiperipatus broadwayi. The sequence goes on from JAQFVV010007627.1 coordinate 63,730, forward strand.
TATTGCATTTGAGAATCATTCCCATCACAAGGTTATATCCATAGAGCACATAATCCATATAGAATTCTTGCACATAGTATATTTAGTATATATTTGATCCAAAGAGTAATATATAATTGATGCATTAATTATCAATTACTTTTAAATTATCTTAAAAGGAATTTGTAGTACTTCATATTTTATTAAATATTAAAAGAATTTTAAAGATTTATGTGAAAAGTGCAATCAAATATTATTATCAAATGGAGAGTGTAGAATAGAAATTAATATTATATTTTAAGAGTCATATTCTGATCTTGAAATCTAGTTATGAAATTTATTTTATAGAATAAATTTAGAACTATTATTTTATTACAAAGGTTGAGTAATCAGCACAGCTGCCTTGCAAGCAATTGTCCCAGATTAGTAGGTTCACTTCCCAGCTGATGCTATGACACATGAAAAAAAAAGTTAATGATAAAGTATATTATAATGTTTGTAATTCTGAAAGATACAATTTCAATGGGTAAATGCTAATTAATTAAGAGCTGTATTTAATTGAGTGCGATTTAGAAAATAATAATTATAATAAAATGATTATTCTATGGTGATTGTTATTTGATAAAAATAAATCTTAGGATATCAAATTATTTAAGTGAAAGTAAGAAGTAAATTGTGATTATTTTTCTAGTTAGGAATTCTAAAATAGGAAGATAGTTAACGTTTTGTAATGGTGTGATTTTTATTTAAACAGTTGGATCCCAATAAAATCCCTCTTGAAATTCAATTATTTAATTATCAATATAATTGTTATATGTATTTTAGAACAGAATAATTATGATCCTTGAAATACCATAAGATAGCGTTAATTATTTTAATTTAATTTGTATTTTTTATAATATTATTTTATAGCTTCTTAAATTATAAAAGAAGAGTTAGGTAATTATTTAAAAAGAAATATTATGTTAATCATTGTTTGTTGTAGGAATTTTCCTAATGCTTATAATAGGATGATAGTTGGAGAATTTCTACCATAGTAATGCCATTGTGGAGTTAATTTATGTGCTTCTCAATGTTAAAATCTCTGTGTTGTAATTGTACCTAAAGTCTATCTTATGTTTTCATGTATTGTGAATTTCAAACCAGATAGAGAGTTTAATATTGTATCATTATTATATTTGATTGGTTAGTGTTGAGCTAATATAATAGATAATGAATGCTATAGTATTTGTGGAGTGATAGGAAGGGAAGGTTACACTATGTATTACCAATAAATATATTATAAAACATATATATATACTCATTGTGTTTATATGTATAATTATGGCTAAACACAACCGATTAGATGGTCAGCAAAATAGTTTTGTCTCCCATGGTTGGACAAATTTTTTAAACAACAAAATCTTGCTCCTGTCGGTCATTAGATTTGTTATTATTCTGAAAATTGACAACAAATGTTACTGGTGTGTCCATAAAATTTTGTAAAATCAAATGACAGTGGTTTATCTTAGTAATAAATACAGAACTCCCCCAGTGGGTTGTTAGATATTGTCTTTATTGGAAATTGTCAGTTATGCAAATGTAACTCATCAAATAAACATTAAAAAATTATTCTGAGTGGTGATTTGCATAAATTAAAGATATTTTTATTTCTCACAATATAAGGATGAGGATAATAACAAAACAGCTAATCTTGACTCAATTGAATCATTTGATTTGGCCCACCCAGAGAATTGGACAAGTTATAAAGATCAAAGAATCTTTTATCTACAGGCTAATCAAATCAAAAAGCCTGAATTGAAATTAGCCAAGCTTATGTCAATAATTTTTCCCCAGGCTTATGAGGTCCTTAAATCACAAACAACATCAGAGATACTGAATGTCTTAGATTTTGACAAGGTATTTATCTCTGCTAATCACCTTTTTACTACTAAATCGTTAACAATAATGCAATAATATCATTTCAGTCTTTGAGTCCAAGGGAGAAAGAGAAAAATCTAGAGATTTTGCTGTTAAAATATATTTATTAACAATAAAATGTGATTTTAAAGTTTTCCTTAATGAAATTCTACAAGTTTGATTTGTCTACAGAATGAGCAATCATAATCTTAGAATCAATTTCTTAATGGATTCTGACACAGTGTTTGAATCTGCTTTGTCTTAAGCAACACTAGCAGAATCAATAGCAGTCTTGCCAAAGCCATTGGGAAAAATGAATTATAAAATTCAAAGTAATGAACAGAGCCAGGTCAGTTAATCACCCAAATGACAGCTCAGATAATTAAAAAATAATGAGTGAAAAGTGTTTACAGATGTAATGAAATTATTTATACATGCACACGCAAAATGTCCACACCACTCTACAACTATTATTTATTGCAAGCAGTTCAGTCACACAAAAACTGCTTGTTATAAACAGAAACAAGTATTAAACAACAGACCATTAAGCATCACATGGCACTTCTTTATGAAGAGTTTTGCCTTGTTATTAAACAACAGGATGGATGAATCCATTCCAAAAAGCAAAAAAAGACAATTTAATGTTAAAAAAATATATTGCCTGTATAAACAATATAGTAAAAACAGTGAGTCTATTTTCAAACACAGAATTATTATTAATGATAAACTGGTCACAATGGGACTAGACACAGGGTCTGCCATTTCTCTAGTGTCAAACAAGACATAGTCTATTATTAATAATAGTAATAAATTTCAGCTGCATTCTAGCAGCAAAATAGTGTAGCCCTCTTCAGTCAGGCAAGATTGAAGGTTACAGAGACTAATAAAATTACATTTTTGCCCTTATTGTATCTACTGATAAGCAGAGAAAATCTAATAGGATGTGACCAGTTCCTCATTTAGGTTTTAAAGTGACTAAAGTGAACTAACTCACAACAAAAAATTCAAATGGGGTCTGCCCAAAAGTTATTAATCTGGGTTTGAACTCTAAAATAATGCACAAGACTAAGAGTACAGAAAAGCTGATTGATAACTCATGCCCTATGCTGCATGTTAAACGGAACCACCAAATGAGTTCCAGCAGTTGTGATCAAAGTCAAATGATCACAAATGGTGGGGATTGAAACTGTTGATGGTTAACAACATCATGACAGAAATAAACTTAGATTTTATATGTCATCAGCAAACCATAATGAACCTACAGTTCTGTGATCAGTTATCAGAAAAGCCTTATCAGAGGGCAAAAGTGGTAAATCAGCAGTATTGTACATCAGCCAGCTGTGTGAAACTACAATTCCAAGACCAGCTGTCAGCAAAGCCTTATCAGATTAAACAATTGCAATCTATTAGTGGTGAGTTGCAAACCAGTTGTAATAAACCTTCAGTTCCAACAAAACCCAATGATGCCAGCAGCAGACCTACTGAGAACATCACCAGGCCAGAAGAAGCAACAAAGCAAAGAATACATCTTCCAATGCACCTGTGTGACTACATTTCCCAGGTCTAATTTTAACAAGGGGGAAAGAATGTCATATCTCACTTTGCCTTCAAACAATGAACTAGTCCAGATTCTTTTCTTATCACAATCGGATTGAGCAATCATTGCTGCTAACCAATACTTACATAAAGAGATAAAATATAGCCAATGGCAAGAATATGCAATGATGCTCTTGGAATCTGGATGTTCCTGTTGATTTTGCAATAAATAGTCAGTTTTTTTCAAGGTAAAATCAGAGAACAATTGTTAAACCCAAATAACAGTAGCCTAATTCTCTCTATCTGATGAAAGGAAACTCCTATTAACCTGAAGAGCAGTAATCACTTTCCAGACTGTAGATATTTATACTAATGATTACACAGTGAGAGAAGTCCACCTTTTTAGGGCTGGAAGCTTCTAGAACTAAAGCTGATTACAGCTGGAAGTCAGGAGGCAGGCTAGTCAATAATTCTGGCAGTGGTTAAAAATCTACAAGGTAAATACAATCCCTTCTTCACCTATTCGTCCTAAAACTGGGAACTATATCTCACCAACAGAAGTAGGCAAAGAATAGCTATCTATAAATAACAATTGTAAATCCAACATATGTATTTATATATTACTAATAAATATATTATTAAATGTATTATACTCGTTATGGTTATATGTATAATCGTGACTAAACACAACATTGTGGAAATCATCTTTCAATGAATTGAAGAAACTTAGTACACATTTTAGCTTGAATTAATAAATCATTTTAGTATTTTATAAGTTTTCTTTTTTAAAAAAATAAGGGCTTCCTTCGAATTCTGCAAGATTTTTTTTTATCATAATTAAACTGTTCAAGTTAAAATAGGTGGCATTTATCTAAAATTATCTTCTTCTTTTTTTCTATATTGTTTTTCTATATAAATTATGTTTCCAAATCTATTAAAGCTTTCAACGTTATTAAAGACAAAACATTATAATTCTAATCAATTTTTATGTGCACACTTTGATTTTCTGTCTTATTCAATGAAAAAATGTTTTAATTGTTTTTTACTTAAAAATTAGCTTCAAAAATCATAGTGGTGAAATATGAGCTTTGTTTAATTAACAGATCAAAAAAAGAAAATAAGAGTAAAGAAAATGCTAAAAAGACTAAAGTAATATTCAATGGATTATCTCAAAAGAAGAAAATTAAGATTGATAATGATGAATTAGAAAAAGTTCACAACTAAAAATACTTAAATCAGATTATTAATACAATTAGAAAAATAATAGAATTAAACTTACATGAGGTCCTTTTGAAAGAAATAACTTTATATTAAAAGGAAATATTTCTATGTATCAGAAAAGGAAAGTTTTTAATAATTAGTCATAGACACTTAACAGAAGAATAATACAGAAACCTCTGACCACATATTGAATCCATATATATGTTAAGAGCAACAAGAAATGATTGAAAATAAAATACATCAGTGAGAAAATAAACAGATATTACTAACATCATTAAAAGAATTAAGACACTGAAATTAAGCTGAGCTAAAAATATTTCTAGAAAAAATGATAAAAAATTAAAAATTGAAGTTATAAACTGGATTCCAACAGATTATAAAATATATAGAGTGAGAGACCAATTGTGAGATGAATAAATAAATAAGGAAATTTGCTGTTATGTTTGGAGAAAAGATGCTAGTGATTACAGAAATAATTAAACTTGGTGAGCTTTTCACCCTTTGGTGGAACAACAATGGTTAAAAATAATATATATGTATATATATCAATTTTACATAATAATTGAACTGCCCTCTAGTTGCCATGCTCAATAACTTCTTATAATTAGAAAAAACCCCACTTTATACCATATTTTAAATGTTTTTATTTAGTTATCTAGAACAATAATATCCAGAGAACAAACTTAAACCAAGCTATATATTCAAATGCAAACTGCTTTTTAAATAACTGATATTAAGTTTATATCTCATCCATTTTTTAAAACTCTATAATAAAAAAACACATAATATATGTAATGTCAAATACAATGTCATGTGAAATTTACCAAGTCTATTTTAATAAATAATTGAACTACCCTCTCATTTAAAAATTAATTTACATTAAAATATATAGACTGTGTTAAGTTTGCTCTCTGGATGTTATGGTATTAAATAACCCTAAATAAAACATCTAAAATACTGTAAAAATGGTCCTTTTTATATAAAAAGTTGAGCATGGCAGCCAAAGGGCAGTTCAATTATTATTTAAATAGCTTTGGTAAATTTCACATGACATTATATTTATTCAATATTAAAATATTCATCACTATCAACCATTATTAATACACTACAGGATGAAAGTCTCTCTAAGCTAGCCTCTCATTTCACACCACTCCTGCACACTTTCTTATTTCATTCATCTATCATACATGTGGTCTCTTTCTAGGTCATTAAAAATCTCTAAGAATCCAGTTTAAGATTTCAATTGTATGTCTATTATCATCTCTTCTATTATAATTAAAATATTATTTAACATTAAATATATGTATTGTACCATCTTAGGGTTCAAACCTAAAATTATTGTATTTCTAAAAAAAATATATACAGATTTATTTATTATCAATTGCTTTAAATGTATCAAGTGATTTACATTCTTAGTAAATTGTTATTGATAATATAGCAGAATGTAAAATAATATGACATTTGTGATTTTTTAATTGTTTTTTTTTTAACAAATAATACCTTAGATCATATTAAAACAGACAAAACCCTCCAAACAGTAGTGCCACTCAGTGCAAGCCAGAGTAATCAATGGATGCCAGAAGGCTTGTGCCTAAAATTCATATCTAGTGCCGACTCATCCAATATTCCCAGACTAGTCTCTATCTTGTGGCTTTTGTCAGTGAGGAGCCTTGGATCTGAGAGCACTGCACCTAGATGGTGATCAATGTGATGTATAGTGATTTAACATCAGATCATATATTGTAATACAATGATTATTTTATTAGTAAATAAGGATTAGATAAATTTAAATATGTATTAATAGATTCATTTATTAATGTTTTATTTATTCATATTTTCTTATACTGAATGCATTTAATAATCAATACATAAACATAAACAAACAAATAGTAAATTATTATTTCATATGTATACAGGTATTCATGCATTTTTGTTTATGCAATAAAACAATTTTAGATTATATAAAGATATTATTTTATATAATAATTATTTTTAATAGTTAGTTAAAATGTATAATATTACATATTGAATAAATAGTTATGCAAGAAATATTTATTTATTTATTCAAGTTATAACTTTAAAATTATAAATTCATTGTATTATTTTTTTATATAAATTTTTAAAACTGCTTATTTAAAAGTTTAAAAAAACATTTTCATTCTGGAACACAGACTAAACTTAAGACCACTCTTTATTAGGTAGTACTTGACTCTTTGTATAAAAAAATTGTGGAATTGAGTGAATCTGTAAAGACAGTATCTATGTTGAAGACATCAGGATTTCAACATGGGGAAAATAATATTAAATCCCATGATTTGAAATTGAACTCTCTTGTTTTGTCTCTTCAGTAAGCAAAATTTCAAAGTGTTATATATCAAAATTTAATTGTTAGTTTGAAATATAATAAA
>JAQFVV010007628.1:0-70606 GCA_028023455.1 Epiperipatus broadwayi
AGTGAAAAGCAGTAGTAGTAGTAGTAGTAGCAGCAGCAGTAGTAGTAGTAGTAGTAGTAGTAGTAGTAGTAGTAGTAGTAGTAGTAGTGGTAGCGGCAGCAGGAGGAGGAGAAGCAGCAGCAATTATTATTATTATTATTGTTGTTGTTAAATATTTTCCTTTTTTTAACTTCTCTGAATTGGCTTTTTTAATGCTAATGGAAAAGACTAGCAAATAATCATAATATTTATTCTTGTGATATTTCATTTGGTTTAGCAGGACTGTGTGGTTTAGTATAGTGGTCTAGTGTTAGATTTTATAGCATAAGATCTTCAGATTGATTTCATATCTGGTATTTTTGGTGCACAAACTATTTATTATTTTCTAAGCAGTTTTTGTATAAAACTTTATGCTGATTAATTCTTTTTTTTTTTGAGAAATCTTGACTCAAAGTGTATGTCTAAAAGAATAAACCATTTTAGTTATAACATTTTTATATTCTTTGTTAATTTCTATTCTATATATTTCAGTAATTTATTCAGATTTCACTAGCACTTTACATTAAGCCATTAGACTATATTAGACTTATTTTTGATGATTCACTTAGGTTAGGGTTATATTTAAGTAGAGACTCTTCAAGTATCAATTTTGCATCCCACAAGCATAAAATGACAAAAATATGTACAAGCTAATAAATTTTACTTGTGTTGAAATTCCAGCTCAAATTCTTAGAATTTTGATGCTGGAAACTGTAATTTTAATCCTGTTTAGAAATTGTACTTGGATATTCATTTTCACTCATGTTTCAACTGACACTCAATTAAGTTGCTTTTTATATATTTTTATTTAACTTGCTCTCTTTCTTAGGCCATTTGAATTAAATCTTGTAGCTCAGTATTCACCCATTTTCCAAATTTCTTGATGGCAAAACATTTTTTTTAGTTTGAAAAAGAATTTTAACAAGAAATGGAAAAAATAATAATTAAATATTTATTTTATATTTACCATTATTCTGGTACTATTTAGCAGCACTTGTTATAATTTAAAACCAAATAATTAATTGAAACTTGATATTTATTTTTTTATTATATGCTTTCATTTAACTTATTATATATTTTAATATTAATATCTAGATAAAATCTAATTTGAATACATTCACATATTGTGTTAAAAAGTGTTATGTATGTAAAACTAAAAAGTATATGTAAAAAAATACTTTTATTCACGTAGCTATATTTAATAAATAAAAAAAAAATTCTTCAGCTTTCATAAATGCAAATCTAGGATATACTTTACATATATATATATATATATATATGCAAAACCATAAAACAATACAATACTAGATTAAATTTTAAAAATTTTACCAAAATCCTTACACAACCATGGTTTCATCTACTACAAATAGACCATCTAAAGTAAAAATCAATCTAAAGGAAAACATATATATATATATATATATATATATACAAACAAACCTTCCCATAATTCACTACAAATTCCACCTTCCCTTAATATCAAAAGAAGTCTTCATAAGATTGATAGCCTCAGAATCAAGGAGTTTTATCATCAAAGTCTCCTTTATTCTTCTTTTTAACTCATTCTTTTCATAAAAAATAACTGAAGCATTGTTAAACAATATTCAATGACCTGTATTCAATTCATGAATATATAAAGCTGAGTTAAGATACCTATGTTTAACCCTACTTATATGAACCTTAACCCTTTCATTAAGGCTAAATTTACTCTGACCTACATAACATTTACCACAACTACATGGAATTTTATAAACAATACCAGGAATAGACCTACTATCAATAGACTGCTTTGAACCATTAAGTAATGAATTCAAATCAGAACCTTTCCTCCATGCAACCTTCATTCCACCTAACAAATGACTATTCCTATAAACCAAATTATAAATTGATGCTTTAAATGGTAAAGACATATAATCATCATCCTTACCAACAAAATTCTTATCATCCAAATCACGACTATAAACATTATTATTAAATACCACTTTTTTAATAAAATTATGATTATAACCCAATTCTACATATTCAGCAGCAAATTGACTTCTTTGAATATTAGCATCATTATTAAAATTATTAAGCCTTCTATTCTGACAACAAAAATTCGACAAAGACATTTTTTTATGTATAAAAGGCTGATAACTATCAGGCCTAATCATATTTCTCAAATTTTTAGGTTTAATAAAATGACTACAAAACAAAACATCATTAACCTTCTCAACATTTAAATCTAAAAACTTTAATTTTACAAAATCAAAACCACCCCCCTCAATTGTAAACTTAATACTAAAATCAAAGCCATTCAATGCACATAAAAACTCTTCTAATTTCTCTTTCTGAATAACAAACAAACAATCATCAACATACCTAACAAATAATTTAATAGAACATGAAAACATATTAATAATACTACACTCCAAATATTCAATATAGACAGCACACATCAATGGAGAAATGACATAACCAATAACCCAACCTTCTCTAATCTTATAAAACACATCATTAGACATAAAATACATTGAATCCTCTAACAGAAAAAGCAAATCATGAAAAACCTTAATCTTATCTGCAGAAAAACATTCTAATTTTTTTAAAATTGAAAGAAAAACATCAATACTTTTTAATCTATTAACCAATTGATACATATTTTTAATGTCTAAACTACCAAAAACACAATCATCATCCAAAACAAAACCATTTATTTTCTTAAAAGCTTCAAAGGAAGAAGAAACACAAAATTGACCCAGTTTTATATAATCCTTAAAATATCTTGTAATAAATTTTGATATTTTATCAACAATTCCTCCTGTAAAATCAAAAATACATCTCAAAGGAAAATTATCTTTATGAGACTTCAAATTAAAGAAAACCTTTGGAGCCACAAAATCACTAGGGTAACAATTTAAATAAGTAGCTCTATCAAAAAACTTTTTATTTTCCATAAAGGTGGCCAGTTTGTATTGTTAAATAATATTGATTTTAAAAGTAAAGTTTCTTTAGAATTAAATAATGGAAAATATGCTATTTTAGATTCTGATTCTGGTAAAAAAAAATAAAATCTAAATTAATTAAGATTATGAAAGTTATGGAAAATAAAAAGATTTTTGATAGAGCTACTTATTTAAATTGTTACCCTAGTGATTTTGTGGCTCCAAAGGTTTTCTTTAATTTGAAGTCTCATAAAGATAATTTTCCTTTGAGATGTATTTTTGATTTTACAGGAGGAATTGTTGATAAAATATCAAAATTTATTATAAGATATTTTAAGGATTATATAAAGTTGGGTCAATTTTGTGTTTCTTCTTCTTTTGAGGCTTTTAAGAAAATAAATGGTTTTGTTTTGGATGATGATTGTGTTTTTGGTAGTTTAGACATTGAAAATATGTATCAATCGGTTAATAGATTAAAAAGTATTGATGTTTTTCTTTCAATTTTAAAAAAATTAGAATGTTTTTCTGCAGATAAGATTAAGGTTTTTCATGATTTGCTTTTTCTGTTAGAGGATTCAATGTATTTTATGTCTAATGATGTGTTTTATAAGATTAGAGAAGGTTGGGTTATTGGTTATGTCATTTCTCCATTGATGTGTGCTGTCTATATTGATTATTTGGAGTATAGTATTATTAATATGTTTTCATGTTCTATTAAATTATTTGTTAGGTATGTTGATGATTGTTTGTTTGTTATTCACAAAGAGAAATTAGAAGAGTTTTTATGTGCATTGAATTGTTTTGATTCTAGTATTAAGTTTACAATTGAGGGGGGTGGTTTTGATTTTGTAAAATTAAAGATTTTAGATTTAAATGTTGAGAAGGTTAATGATATTTTGTTTTGTAGTCATTTTATAAAACCTAAAAATTTGAGAAATATGATTAGGCCTGATAGTTATCAGCCTTTTATATATAAAAAAATGTCTTTGTTGAATTTTTGTTGTCGGAATAGAAGGCTTAATAATTTTAATACTGATGCTGATATTCAAAGAAGTCAATTTGCTGCTGAATATGTAGAATTGGGTTATAATCATGATTTTATTAAAAAAGTGGTATTTAATAATAATGTTTATAGTCGTGATTTGGATGATAAGAATTTTGTTGGTAATGATGATGATTATATGTCTTTACCATTTAAAGCATCAATTTATAATTTGGTTTATAGGAATAGTCATTTGTTAGGTGGAATGAAGGTTGCATGGAGGAAAGGTTCTGATTTGAATTCATTACTTAATTGTTCAAAGCAGTCTATTGATAGTAGGTCTATTCCTGGTATTGTTTATAAAATTCCATGTAGTTGTGGTAAATTTTATGTAGGTCAGAGTAAATTTAGCCTTAATGAAAGGGTTAAGTTTCATATAAGTAGGGTTAAACATAGGTATCTTAACTCAGCTTTATATATTCATGAATTGAATACAGGTCATAGAATATTGTTTAACAATGCTTGTTATTTTTTATGAAAATAATGAGTTAAAAAGAAGAATAAAGGAGACTTTGATGATAAAACTCCTTGATTCTGAGGCTATCAATCTTATGAAGACTTCTTTTGATATTAAGGGAAGGTGGAATTTGTAGTGAATTATGGGAAGGTTTGTTTGTATATATATATATATATATATATATATACAAATATATACATATATATATATCGGGATGTATATGTATCTTCCGATCTATATATATATATATATATATATGTTTTCCTTTAGATTGATTTTTACTTGAGAAGGTCTATTTGTAGTAGATGAAACCATGGTTGTGTAAGGATTTTGGTAAAATTTTTAAAATTTAATCTAGTATTGTATTGTTTTATGGTTTTGCATTTGTATAGTGTTATATAGTGTTAGACAGTTTTGGTGTTTTTTTTATTATATATATATATATATATATATATATATATATATATATATATATATATATATCATTAAAAGCTAGTCAATACTTAGACAATCTCAATATCAATAACAATCAACAATTTCAAACTGTTGTCAAAGTGATCTTTTAACAATAGAGGTGGAATGCCTTTACATATGTGTGTGTGGGTGATTTATACCTGGTTGATTTTTACTTGAGAAATTCTATTTGATATTAGATGATACCATGATTATTAGAGAATTCTAGTATGAATTAGTTTTTTATCTAGCTCTTTAATTTTATATGATTTTTCTCATATTTATTATAATTAGTGCAGCATTAGACAGTATTCAATATATACTTATACGTGTGTGTGTATCTTGCTTTTATTTAATTATAAGTTAAAATTATTAATGCTACATTTACATTTATTTTAAGTGGTTTGCTTTACTTTTTGTCAGAAAACTAAGTCTTAGAAGATTAGAGATTAGTAGTGTAAATAGATAACAGTTATATTCTTCAGTTTAATAATAATGAAAGTGGCATTTGCATTCGACAACTCTTGAAAGTTAATCTACTTCTATTCAGTTAACTAATCACCTGTTTATTACAGCATTGCAGTTATATATATACAATAAAATTTCAAAGTGCTATCTACATTAAATTTAATTAATCATTTTGTAAAGTCATGAAAATTAATCTATTTTTAATAATAACAATCAACAATTTCAAACTGTTGTCAAGGCAATCATCTTTTAACAGACTTAAGCAGTGATTATTATTAAATTCATCATACATTACATATAGATGCTACTAGTGTTTTAATTAAATTAATCTTAAATCATATTAACAAAAAAAAATAACTAAATATTCATTGTAATAACTTTAATAGACAAAAATGGATTGATATTCATCTCCTTACTAATTATATGATGATGTTATGTGTTTAATCAAATTTAATGCAGATGCTGCTTAGGAGTTTATCATTTCAGGATATTGCACAATATCTTTAATTACTGTTTAGTTTTAATATTATATCTATACACATTGATAACATATTTTCATGGATTGTTATTATAATAAAGAATATCAATAAGATTATATCCACATAAGCTGAGATAACTTTTACCATTTGTTGTTGCCAATATACTATCAATTACTATTAATTGACAATCCCCCAAAAGCTAAACATGTTTTTTTCATTATCCTATAATAGCTCTTTTGTGGAGTTTTTGTTGAAATAAAAAAAATAATCCCTCTTTTATTTCTAACCTAAATTGTTAAATGGATTTAAACACAGAAAGCTATTATATAAATATATATATATATATATATATATATATATATATATATATATATATATATATATATATATAACAGGTCAAGATTTTCGTTATTATTTGGTATTGTTTAAGTGTGAAGTCCTTTCATGTATTTACATTTTTAAATCAATCTAGTCAGGAGCATTATTAATTATCTAATTAATACCAAATTTCAATGCAATTTAAGTTAAAGTTGACTATATGTTACTCTTCTTTATTTATCTGGTTAATGAAATTTATTTATACTTCATTGAATTAAAAATTTTGATCTCTTTGAATCAAGTGTCAATATTTATTGTGTATATATATATATATATATATATATACATATATTTATTGTGTGTGTGTATATATATATATATATATATATATATATATATGTTAAAACAAAGATTTGCAAGGGTTAAATATATAAAATATGTATTTTGCGGGTTCATCCATGTTAAAAACTTTTAACATTAATATACTGACATTTCGACTTGGTCACACAAGTCATCCACAGAGTTATAAAAGATAGAAAGATGGTTGTAGAGGCGCTACAATCACTGATTTGAATAAAACATTAAAATTCCACCAATAGCAACAATGATAAATTTAGGAATGTTTTTTAAAAAAATCTTTCTAAATAGGAGGAAGTTTGCATGTATCATCTTGCTTATTGATACAATCTGGCCTTTTAAGTATCTCAATGGCTGCTCTAATTTTGCACTGGTAGAGATTATCACATCTGGATATGATCCTGGTACTAAAAAAATCAATTTTATGACCTGAATTAACCAGTAGAATATCATCAATCTTTGTATTGCTTTGGTAGCAGATTTTTGATATTCTATTGGTTAATATAAAGCATTGTCTGGGATCATGTGCTTCATATACAGATATTAATACTTCACATTTCCATTAGTGCCATCTCCAAATCAATGCATGATTTCTGTAAAGACATGGTTTAGCTATTCACTTCACAGCACTTTAAGGTCCTAGCATATCTGGATCATGACTTACAACATAAAATGTGGGTGTGTTTCAATTATTTGTATACTCCCTGCTATCAAAAATTCTTAAAAACCACTTAATTTGTTTTTGTGACTCAAGGATAGATTGCTTGACTGGAATCCTTTGGATATAATGCATTTTACCACTGACAATTATCTTTTACTTCTTATTAAATATCAGGCTACCAGCCTCAAATCAGAAAAAGTTTTAATGGAGTCAAGTATTACTATGTGTTATCTATTGATCATTTAAGTTTACCCATGGTTAGACAGAGATCAAGTAACATTTTGTTTATTGTATATTCTTAAAATGATGACTCAGAGAAGACATGCCTTAATACCTCACAGCAATCAAAGTTTAGATGATTTTTCTGCATAAATTGAATGTCACAAAAGCTTAAAAATTGGATATTGTTTGTACTTATTTATGTATATACTAAAAGAATAAAAATATTTTATATGCCTTTAAAGGGAGAAACTAGAAGATTAATTAAATGCTGTGTGCAGAGTATACTAATGTATGGTTATGAAACATGGACACTGAGTAATAAAATTATAAAGCGATTGGAAGCCTTTGAGATGTGGTCATGAAGAAGGAATGAAAAAAATCAATTAGATGAATAAAATAACAAATGAAGAAATTTTGAAATAAATAAATGAAAAAAGTTATTTTGAAAAGAATGGTGAGTAGAAACAAGAAGAAATAATGGAAAAGATTGGCATTGCTGGATGATGTAAGAAATGAGATAAGGTTACAGGGAATTAAAGAGCCAGGTAACGGGTAATGTAGAGAACTGAGTTAAAAAAATGGATGGATTGGTGATGTGTCTGCTCTCTTTACATGTTCATAAGACAAATACTATTATATATATATATATTGAACCGAGTTTGAATATGTGCATTCGAAACACCGGTCTCTTAGGCAGAGTAGAACATACTCAGAGAGTATATATGCCCAAATGATAGCTATAAAGTATATAACTAGCGTTACAGTTCCAGGACATAGCTTCTTCTTGGCTGTTGAGTTCAACACCAAATCCAAAGCACTTTTTTGTTTGTGTATAAACACGGGCACTAGCTGTTTATTCTAAATGAATACTAAAAGAATAGACAACGCACTTTGAACAGTGGCCACTAACTCAACGCCTAAATCCATGACTAGCTCAGCTGTTTGTAATCACTAATAGATTATACTTAATTAGTGATTGAAAGAATTGATAAAAGAATTTATTAAAAAGAATTGACCGACAAATAAAGTTTAATTTTAAAGATAATTTATTAACTAACATTTATTTACTAAATTTAAGCATTTTATACTTCTAATAAAACACATGCATATTTTAAATTAACATTTTAAATAGTTTAAATATTCTTGAATATTTTCATAACAGAACACTGGGAATTTATCTACTTTGACTAATAATATTGATATAAGGATCACGCACATATTAACTCATGCACACACCTAATAATGATAATAAAGGACTACATAGCATTTGAAATTTAATCACACACATCAATAGTTCATTTATGTATAATATAGAGTTCATATAATTAGACTCTTGAAATATTCGTACGAATTAATGCAATGCAATGGCTATTACAGTATAAACGAAATAAGCAAATGTTTTTACCTAGGCTTTTGAATGTAGACATAGAATTTTGTTCTCTTTGGTGGCTGCTTTCGGTGAGGATATTTCCATTATGAATGCTTACCAGCCGGCTGGGACTTTTCCTTGATGAGATTCCTGATTTTCACAATTATTACTATTGGAGACAATTAGATATTGATGGAGATTTTCTAAGTTGTTACGTTGACATTATTTCACGGGCAGATCTTGTTGTTCTCATCGGACTTTTTAGGCTGTGGAGAGGCGTGAATTCCCAAAATCTTCTCAACACTGCATTTTGTTTGTTAACTGACTCAATTAATTTCTGAACTGCACTACTCAATTACTTTTGTGAACTGACCTCATTCAATTAATTTGTGGAATGAACTGTCCAATAAAAAAAGGTTTATTTATATCTGTGCCTTGTTGTCTTTCTAATATCTCTGGCAAATATCTGTTGTCAAATTCCAGTGATAATCATTTGATAAATGTGTTTTGGAAGATTGCTTAATTAGTAATAGCCATGCAATAAAATGGGTTGTTTTATTTTATTAATAGCCATTGCCATGTTTTTTAATGATCATCTTCTTTAACTTTCATTTATTTAAAATAACATTTATTCTATTGTTGACAATCGCACATATATATGCACATATATTAGTTTTAACATTATTTTTTCTTGAATGAAAAGAGATTGGTATGTTTTTCTTTATCGAAAGATTATTTTAATAATATAATTTTGGATAAAATTATATGTGCCTATATCTATATAGGTACATTACACCGCCCCTCCTTTTTGAGAGTAAAATGCATCATTTTTGACCATTTTATCTCTGACAACATTAAATATTAATTTATTATTCCTTCTAAGTTTGCCTTTTTTTATATCTTTTCTTTCCATACTAAGGGCACTCTCCAATTATGCTTTTCTTCTTTCTATGCTGATAACATTGCTTACAATGTTCGTCCTGGATAATGACCATGAGGACAAACTAAATTTGTGGCACAGGGATCTTTTATAAACGAAGCTTCGGCTGCCGATTCTCTTGATCGGACTTTGATTAAGAAAAGGTGGCTGCAAATGGCAGGAATTTCAACTGTCCATTTCCGACTTATGCCCTGGAAAATGATTGCCGATTCTCTTGATCGGACTTTGACTAAGCTGCTGCAATGGCAGGAATTTTCAACTGTCCATTTCCGACTTACACTTTGGAAAACGAGGTACGAGGTATGGGGATTCTTCCCTGAAAAGTGACTTATGACTTACTTTGGTTGTTGCCAGTGTGCTTTTTAAAAGAGGAATGATCCTGGCCAATCCATTGCGGGTACTAGAATTTATCCAGTCGAGAGCTTTAAACTTAATCCTTATCTAACTTATTTCAATACTACCCTCATCTCTTTAGATTCGATCTCTTATACGATCCTAATACAACTTAGATTGACTTTCATTTATATTATTTTTAAATTCATTACAAACATTATTTAAATATTTAGTTTTACAATACTTATTTATGCTTCAATATTATTTTGAAACTATCACGGACACATTTATTTATATTACAATATTACTTTAACCCATTACTTTAACTTATATATTAACATGCGTGTACTCAGAAAAAAAACTATTTTGATTTATTATGATTCATTCATTATTATTTTACTAGAGATTTTTTTTTTATCTTGATTATTTTAAACAATTTATTTACATCCTTTTCTTAACTTACGGTATTCAAAACAAACTTTTATTTTAACATGCGTATATTCAAAAAACTATTTTATTTTACTACGAATATTTTATTTATTTTCTACAGATATATTATACTTATTTATTTAACTTGTTTTTATTTTATGTATTTCCATTATTTTATTCATTTATTTAATTCTACGAACATTATTTCTAAATCCTTAATTTGACCCATTTATTTAACTTGATTTTATTGATTTTTATTTATTTGAACTGTTTATTTATGAACTTTTCCTTAATTAATATGTGCATGGAGAAAAAAAATCTTTTATTTTGTGAAGCCTCCATTATTATTATTTGACAAAACAATCCATCATTTTAAATAGCGAAATTCTAATTCAGGCTTTTCACCTACGTCAAAATAATTATAATAGACTCATAGTCCATTTCCGGTCTTTTTTGTTTATTTCCTTTACTATTCCGCCCGATTACTAACTTTTAAACTATGTCAGGTGGTTCCTTCTTTCTTTCTACTAATTTTATAATATAAATCATACTCCATATTCTCACTTCTATTTCTTGATTAAAATCTATTTTATCTCTTTCTCTTTCCGTTTTATTTTCTGCCTTGTAAATTAGAAAACTTTTAAGCCTTACAGACCTCCATATTTTTCCTAATCCTGAATATTTTTTCCTAAGCTTCCTCTTTGTTTTAAATCTACGTCTACAGCAAATGTGAATGTTTACTTTAACCTTTTTAAATTTTTGTAAAAACTTTTCTACACTATCTACTACCTTGAACTTATGTTTGTCTACTTTATTTATCACAATGCTATCTGATTCTAATTCTATTTCTATGTCTTTTATCATCTCAACTTCCTTTTCAACTTCCTGACTTTCTTTAATTAAATCTAACTCTATAACTTCTTGGTTCTTCTCTACCTTTACCGTTATCTCATATCTTATTTCTCTTACTTCTGCTCTGAGTTCTTTACTTTCTGTTTTAACCTGACTAATTTCTGCCTTCAATTCTGCTTTGAGTTCTTCTTTGAGCTCTTGTTGGCTTTGCTCAAATTTCTGACACAATTCTTGTTGACTTTGCTTAATCTCTTGACGCATTTCTTCCATCATATTCATCATCATTCGCATCTCTGATACTTCTTCTTTCTTATTTTCTACTAACTGCGGATTTTTAAAATATATTGGGCTTTCTTTCAGATCTATTTTCAAAAATTTCAAATTTCAAAATACTAGCGCTTATGTTAAACTAAATTTAAATACGACTTATTTATTTATTTTTTCTTACTAAGACGGAAACTCACACTAACTCCACCCTTTTAGTCCTTTTCTCTACCCGATCTAATGCTTTAACTCCACCCAAATATCAACTGTCTCTGATTTGATAGCATAAATGTCAAAATCTCTTTTCATTTCGAAAAAAAAAAGTTTTCGGTCAAATCTTTTTTTTTAAAATTAAAACACTTTTACATACGTAATTTAACTTTTGTATAAAACAACATTTTCAAACAAGAAACAAAGTATTTCGTTACTATTGTTTTTTAGGTTCAGCCCCACAGTTGGGTATAGCCATTTGAACCAGGTTCGAATGTGTGCATTCGAAACACCGGTCTCTTAGGCAGAGAAGAACATACTCGGAGAGTATGTATGCCCAAACGATAGCTATAAAGTATATAACTAGCATTACATTTCCAGGACATAGCTTCTTCTCGGCTGTTGAGTTCAACACCAAATCCAAAGGATTTTTTTGTTTGTGTATAAACACGGGCACCAGCTGTTTATTCTAAAAGAATACTAAAAGAATAGACAATGCACTTTGAACAGTGGCCACTAACTCAATGCCTAAATCCATGACTAGCTCAGCTGTTTGTAATCACTAATAGATTATACTTAATTAGTGATTGAAAGAATTGATAAAAGAATTTGGTAAAAAGAATTGACCAACAAATAAAGTTTAATTTTAAAGATAATTTATTAACTAACATTTATTTACTAAATTTAAACATTTTATACTTCTAATAAAACACACAAATATTTTAAATTAACATTCTAAATAGTTAAAATATTCTTGAATATTTTCATAACAGAACACTGGGAATTTATCTACTTCGACTAATAATATTGATATAAGGATCATGCACATATTAACTCATGCACACACCTAATAATGATAATAAAGGACTACATAGCATTTGAAATTTAATCACACACATCAATAGTTCATTTATGTATGATATAGAGTTCATATAATTAGACTCTTGAAAGATTCATACGAATTAATGCAATGCAATGGCTATTACAGTATAAACGAAATAAGCAAATGTTTTTACTTAGGCTTTTGAATGTAGACGTAGAATTTTGTTCTCTTTGGTGGCTGCTTTTGGTGAAGATATTTCCATTATGAATGCTTACCAGCTGGCTGAGACTTTTCCTTGATGAGTTTCCTGATTTTCACGATTATTACTATTGGAGACAATTAGATATTGATGGAGATTTTCTAAGTTGTTACGTTGACATTATTTCATGGGCAGATCTTGCTGTTCTCATCGGACTTTTTAGGCTGTGGAGAGGTGTGAATTCCCAAAATCTTCTCAACACTGCATTTTGTTTGTTAACTGACTCAATTAATTTCTGAACTGCACTACTCAATTACTTTTGTGAACTGACCTCACTCAATTAATTTGTGGAATGAACTGTCCGATAAAAAAAGGTCTATTTATACCTGTGCCTTGTTGTCTTTCTAATATCTCCAGCAAAGACCTGTTGTCAAATTCCAGTGATAATCATTTGATAAATGTGTTTTGGAAGATTGCTTAATTAGTAATAGCCATGCAATAAAACGGGTTGTTTTATTTTATTAATAGCCATTGCCGTGTTTTTTAATGATAATCTTCTTTAAATTTCATTTATTTAAAATAACATTTATTCTATTGTTGACAATCGCACATATATACGCACATATATTAGTTTTAACATTATTTTTTTTTGAATGAAAAGAGATTGGTATGTTTTTCTTTATCGAAAGATTATTTTAATAATATAATTTTAGATAAAATTATATGTGCCTATATCAATATATGTATATATATATATATATATATATTCTAACCTGTAATCTCGTGCATCTTCACTTCCAGATAACATATGATATGAAATAAAAACGGGTTCTAGCTCAGTTAATAATTAATAAATAAAATATTCAGCATTAAAATCAAATATTCCACTAGCTCAAATTTAAAATATGAATAAGGTTCAATTTATAAAAATATATTAAATAAATATTTAATATTTTCATGAGACTTGAAGTGAAAATACATGTGACAAGATAGATTACATTGAGCCAATATCCTACAGGATACTACCTCAATGGCATAAGAATACTATCCCCCCTTTTATTACTATTTCAAATAACAAACTCATAGTATTCTTACGACTTTAATAACTTCTACTCACTAAGATTAAACTAATAATTAAGTCTTAATCTTCTATTTGTAATAATCTAGCTCAAATAAAATAATCTCAGGTTCATAAAGTTTATTCTAAGTTAATAAAAATACGGCAGTAAAATATGAGAAGGGATTTTATGTCATAATCTACTACACTTAAACTAATAATAATAATAATAATAATAAATAATAATAATAATATTCTTCATTGTTTAACTAATTCTGTATATCTTTTCTTTTTACTATAATTTTATTACGATAATAAAATAATGAAATAATATAATATGATCTTATATCTTCATGTAGTGATATAATAAATACGTGGTAGCATTTTAATAATCTGACAAACAAAATATGTGTGGCAACTGATAGCATATAATTTAATATAATATTGTGATAACTGATTTATGACCAATAAAATAATGTAAAATTATGATTATTTAATTATAATGAATACCAATAAAATATTTAAAATTCTTAAAATAATTCTCTATTTATCTTTTGTGCAAAATTATATATTTGTTGCGATTATTATGCATATATCGTGTTTTCATGCAGCGATGTGGAGAAATAATAACTCAGATACAAAACTTGAAAATAACAAAATTTAACAAAGTTTATTACTAACAACAAATAAATAAACAATTTATTTACACTATTTACAGTGGATATCCTTAACTTTTTTACTCTACAGTTTGATCTACCGGGTTATAAAAAAAATAATTTATATTTCAATTATATCTTTATTTAGATTTAGGACAAAATTAAAAAAAAAAATGTTACTATTTGGTTCCTCATTATGGTTAACTTATTACAAATATATTTATCTACTTTATTAGCAACAGCATTTTATCTTAATATTATTAAACTATCTTATTTTAAAAAATTCATACTTAGAAAACATTCTATAGAAAACAAAATTTTATAATGAGTATGGACTTCTCAAAATATTAAAAAAAATTTCATCTTGCAAAGTCAAAGATGTTACACAAAATATTATCCAAAATTCAGTACTAGATTTTAGTATTTATCACACAATGTTTACTAATCATAATATATTCTTCTTTAAGCCTTACTTTAGTATGATATAAGTGTAATCATCAATATATTTCTGTTAATCAATAAACAAAAAAATATACTATGCATATTGTTTACATAATTTACTTTGTACTATTGTATTTTAAAAATATGCAATACTTATTTTTCTCTTAAAAAAAAAAAAATACTAAAGCATTTAAAATTATTATCACTTTAAAGAAAATATCTTTGTTTAGATACTTTATTTTAAAAAAGTTTTCATTTCCGAAATAAAATTCAAAATATATTCTATGATTCTTTTCTTTCCTTAGGATACTTTAGATCTTCAATTTTAAGTTATAACGTCCTATTCCTTCTAAGCAAATAAACCAATCTTATACAAAACGATAGCATAACCTAAGTTTTAAATTATTTATCATTTCTCTTAAACATATCTTACTGAACGATGCAGTTACATGAAATAAAGATAGCGAAAACAGATCCATAGGATTAAGGAAGAAAGCTCGAGTATTACTCTTAACATATCTCAAAATCATGGCACAGTGCGAAGAGGTATGACATTTACCTGCCTAATATCCTCCAGTACAGGGATGATGTTAAAGCTATTTCTTCAGCTTTATTAGAACATCAAATATTTTAAGAAATATAAACACTGTCCAAATAAAATGTGTATCAGTCATAGGACTTTGTCAACTATGCTGATATTCACATAAAGACTAAATATTATTTCCATTCCTTATAACATCCTATTTCTTAAAACATCATCTTGGTTTCCTGTTCACTAAGTACTTCCAAGCCACTATCTCAACATTATTTCTCAAGATTTTCCACATCTTACATCGATAAATCACTATCTGCATTTACAAAACAATAAATAAAATTCATTAATAGTTAAACAATCTAGCTGTTCCACAAGAAAAGTCTGCTTACTTCATTATTCTATATGTCTAATCATATACAATCTACTTAGACAATATTTGAATATACAATAACATGAAAATTTTAAAAGAATCACATAATTATTTGTTATGTTGGATTATATCACTAATAAAAAAAAAATAAAAAAAATTGTCGTATGCATATTTTCAAATCAATCCTAACTCATAAGGTTTTTTAAAATGCTGTATGAAATGCGGTACATATAAGTAAAAAACTTTTACACTTCATTCTTCCAATTTATGGATGATCTAAAGAAAACAAAAAAAAACATACATTATAAATTATCAATAGTTATTATTATTACCAATAACCTTTATCTAGTCAACGTGTTCAGTAGGCTTCCTTTATCCACTTGAGCATTGCAGATATAAAAAAAATTCACACCCATACACTTTCTATTAATATATTTTTTAGCTAAATTATTAGATTATTATATTATAAAATTTTAATATTAATAAATTAATGTTTTTATGTTTTTCCTAATCTTATATAAAAATTTAGATTTAAACTAGGTTAACAAAATAAAAGGAATCAAAACTATAATTACATATTTTCTTGACGATAGTTCCTGATAAGTCCAAAATGTTTATTATTCTCTCTAGAGTTTTTAAAAAATGTTCTCTTCCAAGCGCGTTAAAGTTTAAAATAAAAATAATTATTAATCCATTTAGTAAAATTTATAGAAAATAATCCTTGGTTTTAGTATTTAGGATGATAATTATTAAATCATAATATTAATTAATCCCGTGAAGCTTCTTAATCTTCTCTACCAATATTCTCTGCATATCCGATGCATCAATCCATCTAATTTAACTTTAAAAATATTCGATAAACTTTTAAGTACTATTTGTATTTCCATGGATCCATCTTTTATTCAACTATGTTTTCACTTTTTTTTTTATATATGTTTCCTTCTTGATACATTTAAACTTTCATTTGGTATTTTTATAAATCTCTTTTAAAAAAAAAAAAACTTCAAGTACTTTTAAACAAATCTTTTCTAAATATTTTTTTAAACAATTCTAAGACTGGATATTTTAATATCAAAAATGCTTCTATAACATATTCTCCTGGGTTTTTTCTTTAATTCTTGAAAATATTTTTTAAAAAATGTTACCTTCAGAAAGTATATAACATTTTACTCCTTTGAATATAATATTCTATAAAATGATTCATGAGATATAATTGTCTTATTACTATTTAAAAATAAATCTTGGAAAAGCTTATAAATAATACGTTTCAATACATTTTTTAGACTCTGTATAATGTCCGAGCTGTGGTTTTTATGTACCAAAACAGTTCTTCGGTGAAATATTAATAAAGCTGTATCAATAAATATTTCAAATATTTTTTCAGCATTACAACTTATATCCATTTTATTTCGTAGTATATTCATCGTTTATTGCGAAGTTTAGGTTAAACTTTTAGATAAAATACGACTGGTAAGTACTTTAAAAATTAGAAAATTATTTCCATGAAGTTTCTAAATTATTATATTTTAACACCCTCTTTTGCAAAAATTCTTTTAAAATTATCAATTAGTTTTTTTTTTTTGCAGATAAAGTTATAAAAAAGTACTAAAAAAAAATTGACTAAAATAAAAAATTTAAAAAATACTATCTTTTTGGTAGTTATAATTTACCGTTCTCCGATTTCAATACATTATTAATCTCCTCCGATAACCCCGTGCAAATCATATTTATAGTCTGTAAGAATACCTTATCCTATTGGTTAATTCTTACTTTAGCTTGAGAACAAATTTATATATTTTTAGTTTATAGTAGAATTGAATTTCAATATTATGACATAATGAACTTAAAATATTATTTAAAATATTACTTTTGAATAAATTATTATTTTATTAAAACTATTTAAACATTTAAAATAACTTTTAAAACAAGTTTAATAACTTATTCAATTTATCTATTTTTATTTAAACAAAATATTTAATTTTTTTATTAACTGTATTCATCTTTATTACATCATTTAAGCATGTTATACTGATAGTTAACTTAATATTTATTATTATTTGCTTTTATGATAGGCAATAATTCTATCCAATTCTACAATATAACTTTTAAAATATTTTAAACTTTGTTATTAATTCAAACAAGCGTGTGTGAGAAAGTATGTAATATACAAGTCACATGATTAATAACTTTGATAGACAATTTTTAATCTATTTCTCTGCCTAGATTCATAAAATTGATACATTTATTATATTATATAAGATAATTATAAAAAATTTGGAAGAACAATTTAGAAAATATAGAATTAAATACAATTTTCACCATCATAAAGTTTATTTTTAAAATATATTATATTAATTTTGACTATTAAATATGATTATAAATTTAAACACTGTATTTATTAACTTATCAGTTTTAAACTATTAAAATCGAATTTATTAAATATACTTTTAATATTTATAGCTGTGTTATTTAATATGGCCAGCTTTTACAACCATATGAAACAATATTTTAAGCTTTACATAACTATTTTTTAAATAATTTGCCATAATTTTATATACTACATATTTGCTTTAGCCTCAAATTGTACCTTAAAGATATAATCGACAAACTATAATTAATGTATTAAAAGAACATATTCTAAAATTTAAAATTTTTAGTAATTGACTGTTATGAACTATTACCGACCTATAGAAAAGGGCACAATATATATATATACTCTTTTACATTTTGTTCGTAAATACTTCATTACTTGTATCAATAAAATAATGAAGTATAAATAATTCAATGTCTATAACTGTGTTAATAAAATAAAGTAAATCTACCTTTGGCCCACTCTATTCAATAGTGATAATGTACAAATTCATTGTTATATGCATTCATAAGTGAAAAACAGATCTCATTTTCTTAATAGTAACTTTGGTTTAATAATGTTTGGTTCCAATTCTGCCAATAATATAAGATGCAATCATACTAGAAAATATATCCCAGTTGGATTCTAGATTTGAATCTCAGTTTTTTAAAAAGTAGGTCAATAAACTAATTGCATTGAAATGCCATTTACTGGATGTTATACTTATTTAATAAAATGAATAATAAAAAAACTTATTACAAATATTGAATACCAATAGACAGCTTGATTGACTTATCTGATTTATCTAATAAAAAACGTAGAATGTCAAGCGTTGGTGGCCGAGTGGTTATAGCGCCTTACAAGCAGTTGTCCCGGGTTCGCTTCCCGGCCGATGCTTTGACCCATGGAAAAAAAGAAACCGTAGAATGTCATTGCTACAAATACAAGTGTGAATCCAGGGACAGCAAGAAAATGTTTTTAAAGAGCTGAGTATTGGTCAGTTAACGGGTATCTAACAATTCTTAGTTATAGAGTAAAGATAATTTAGGTTGATCAGATGCATTTCAAGTGCTGTTTGTATGGTACAACACGATTACGATTTAATATACTTTACCGCAAACGATTCGAGTATTATTATTTTGTTATAAAGTTCCATTTTAAATTTATCTTTATTTTAGTTATCTTTTAAAAGTAAATTTTTATTATTGTCAATTTTATGAATAAAATAATTAAAGTATTAATACTAATCTGTAATAAATAAATACTTTATAAGATATATTACCGACTTAATTACAGTTTGTATACATTATTCAAAAGAGGGGGAGGGGACTTTCAAGGTCCATTTAATTATAAATAAAATAAGGTTTTTAGTCCAATATCTTGTGAATAATTAGGTCAGTTGATCTAAAATATATATAAAAAATTGGACTCGAAAATATCGTCATTTTCTCGATTACATTCTTGAATAATATATAGTTCTTTGCCCAAGGTGGTATTAAATTTAGCAACGTAAAAATAATTTAATAAAACTACAGTTTAAATTAATGCAGATAGACAGAAAAAATTAAAAATCTTAACATGTTTTACTAGAGTTTCAAAAAATAGTTGGTATTAACAAGACATGATTATAAGAATGATCATTCCAACTCTAGGAGAAAAAAAATAAAGATGATGATGATGATAATAATAATAATAATAATAACAATAATAATAATAATAATAATATGTAAAAGTTAATAAATTAAAAAAATAAAACAAATAAAAAACAACAACAAAGACAGAAAGTAGCAAAAGATAAAAACTACAATTTTAAAAATAAATAAATATAAAAATCCAAATATCAATAGATAACTAATTTATTATATATTGCATAGTCACTAATTTAATTACTTTTTAAAAGATACATGAGAAATATTATTCAAATCAATTGAACACTCACATATAAATGCATTAAATAGTTTACAACCAGACATATTGTCTTCTACTAGATTTCTTAAAAAAGATTTGGAAAAACTAATTGAAATCTATTAGAAAAATGAATATTGATAACAAAAACTTTAGGATGCAGAAAAAGTTTATTATAAAAAATGTCAAAAGTGATTCTATCAATATTGATACATATGAATCACATCAAAAATATCACAAACAGATTAATATCTATGAAATATAATGTGCAAAGTATAATTTTATAAAACACACACAGAAAATAGAATCTATTATACCAAATAGAAATATTGTAAGATAAGGAAGGTTTGATAACAGACAATATAAATAAAAAAGAACTGATTTTGGAAGAAATTTAGCTAAATGAAACAACATATTTAAATTATGTAAATGTTGACAAAGATATATAATATGATTTGTTCAGGACAATCTGGAATCAACATATATACCTAAATAACAATAATTATTTACCAAAGGAATATTCTTACATGTACACACATTATTAAAATGCAAAATATATTTACAATAAATTTTAATATTAAGACAGAAAGAAATATGCTTATAATAAAAAAAAAGATAGCTTTTGTTTATCCAAATTTACCAATAAAAAATTATATGGCAGCCATTTTCCAATTAAAATCTATATCTTCATTTGCTATTTTTTGAGTCAGTTATGAGAAGCAGCATTACATGATAAAGCAATATCATCAGCAAAAATAACAATTCTTAGATTCTAGATTCAGTGAAAATATAACATTGATATAATTGAAAAATAATAGAGAACCAAGGACTGAACCTTGTGGGACTCCTTTATTAATTATGATCACATTAGTACTAATACCATAAATGTTAGTTAACTGTTCTCTACATTTTAAATAACTCTCCTACCAAAGACAAAGAGAACCATAAAAAACATACAAATGACTTTTAATTAAAATATTTTGATTAACAGAGTCAAATGCTTTAGATAAATCAAGAAAAATAACTAATGTTTTAAGTTCATGATCTAGTGAAAATGTTAAATAATGAATATGATTTTTTAAAGCATCTAATGTAATTCTGCCAGAAATAAAACCATATTGGTTATCAGAAGAAATTTTATTTTTGAACAGAAATGTCATTTTCTCCTTAACTATCATTTCCAATAATTTAAAAATAGCAGAAATATTAACAATAGGTCTCTAATTATCCATAAGCATGGACTCATTATTTTTATGACTAGGAGAAATAACATTAAATTCCAAACATTCAGGAAATGATCCATAATGCAAAGATAAACTAAATAAATGAACCAGAACATGAACAAATACTAATTTACTATCTTTAAGAATCTTAGGCATTAAGCCATCTAATTTAAACCAGTTAATTTATACGTTTAGAAACTGTTGTAATTGGGTTATAAAAATATTAGCAATTAAACACACTGTGTTGTATTTTTTAAAAAAACTGGAAGAATTTGATTGTATCAACTCTTAATATTATCTTCTGTGATACAGAAATCAAATTTTAAATATTTAGAATATAATAAGTAAGCAAATGTTAAAACATTTAATGACCAAACAGGTTTGAGTCTGAGATATGAAAGAATTTATTAGAAACCAAGTACTTTCAGTTCCATATAGTATCACAATCACAGCATAATAAACAGAAGAGAGTCATCATCCATAAATAATATAAATATTGAATAATAAAGTAGATCAAGATAAAATGAATGTTTAATTAGTGAATTTGCATGCTAATGAGAAATGAGGGACTATAAATGCCATTTCTTAGATAGAGGGATGGTGGAGTACTTTTAATTAATAGCATGGGTATCATTAGTGATTGACAAATCTTTTTTTTACCTTTCTTTTTTTATCGTCATGCTCTGAATAAATGATATTGGTTGTGGAAGTTATGACCAGACTGCGTCTCATGTTTGAGAAAATGGAAAGAGTATTCAGTTCTCTTCCTAATTCCATTATACATATATCTATGTTGGGTGAGTCTAATGGTGAAGTTGGCATGGGTTTTCCAGTAGTATACCTTTAAACAAATAGAAACAGAGCAGTTGATCTTAAAACAATTTGATGTGAGGCCTCTTTGGGAAGTTTATCCTTTGAATTATTTAAAAGTTTGTTAAGAGATGGAGATGAGTGAAAATAAATATTGTATTAATCAATACAAATATTTTTCAGCTTATTCATAATTTTCAAGATGTAGGGTAGATTCGAGCATTTTTTATCACTGGGAGAGCCATTGTAAAAGTTAGTAACGATTGTGTGAATATTTTTAAGATTGTATTCTACATTGCTGAGACTTTTATCATATATAATGATGATAGTTCCACAATGCTAGCACTTCTAACTTTTTAAACACAATTTATTTTTATAGAGATAGATGATATACTTCACAATAAAATTTCATATTATAGATGCATACCTGTTTTAAGGAAGAGAGAAAGAGCAAATCAAAAAATGTCTAATTCTAATTGATGATGATCAAATATATTTTATTATGCTTTGGTAATTAAACAATTTTATAGAGAAGTTATTATCAGGGAGGGATACTTTACAGATAGATAGATCAAACACACCCTCTGAAATCATTTTTTTAAATCCCAGGGATTATATACTGTAACAATAAATAATCTCAGATTACTTTTTAAAATCTTTATATCATCTTTAAATTAAATACAACTATCAATTTCTTTCATTTTACTAGTCCATGATAATCATACTTTTTTTAATCTCAAAATATGTGGCCAGGCTAGTTTTATTTCTTAATTTTTGCAGTTAATGAAGTTTATTTCAAGAACTTTCATATGTTTCTAACTCTATTCTTTCAACTTTCTTTACTCCTCTCCATTTTTGAGCAAATTTACATACGATTTTACCAGAAACTAATGAGATTTTTGGATTTAAAGAGAAGTACACTTATATTTTTAAATTTTTGATTTCTATCAGTGCACCCTTTATCACAGCTCCACTATATCAAAACGTGTTCACCTACACAAAAACCCAAACTATTCACTTTCCCTTACTAAGATTCATTTTATATTTAATTTTTATAGTTTAGTTGATCTAGAGATATTAAAGATCTAAATCCTCATGCCTATGTTATCATTTTGAATGGAGCAATTAGTCTGATTCTTTTTATTCTGTTAGGTTGTTGTGATATGGTCAAATTGAAATGAGATGTATATTGATGAAAAAAAATTGAAAATACAGAACATCACATGATTACCATTCTTGCATCCATTGATTACTCTGGATTGCACTGGTGGCACTACTGTATCCTTGGTGCTAACATTTAATTAAATTATTATAGTAAGAGTATCAATGACAATCTAAACAGAAATAACTAAATTAATTGAAGAAAAAAAACAATTATTACAACTTTGATCTTCACTTTCTGTATACTTTAAGCCTGAATAATCATCATTGGATGGCATAAAATATAGCACTATAACATTTACAAATCCTAATACGTTTCTGTCTTTGGAAGTCATCAGTTATGAAATAGGTTTCAGATATTTTCTTCACATCTCCAGGTCACACACTGTAATCTTTAATAACTAATATAAAACAGGTAATAGTGCTTAATAAATATCCCTACTCAGTTATGTTCTATCCAATAATTTCAGATTATTTCAATGATTATGACTTTCATCAGTGAGGAGTTTTGGATTTTGAAATAGACCTTTAGGATTTAATGCACTTTCTTCTAGCAGCCATCAATTTAAGCCAACTTGCTTATATAGTCTTATAGCTTGATTAACTGGGGTCTTCAATAGGACAGCACTGAATAGAGATTTACTAAGCACTATTATATGCCATTTATAACTTACAGTCAATTGTATAGAGATGTGAATAAAAAATTATGCTGCTGAAACAGCAGTGAGTAAGATGAAGTCATACAATAAAGTCATGAAGATTCAAATCTGGAAATACAATTTACCATTTATTCTTTTATACTATTTGAGTTAATATATATATATATATATAATGTAAAATACGATACCCATTATAAAATATTATATATATATAAAAGAAATTTTACCGTTAAAATTTCTTTTATATATATATATTGAAAAAATCAAAAGACTGAAGTGGAGTTGGGATAGATATATTGTTAAAAGAGATGATAATAGATGGACAATTGAAGTCTTGAACTGGATTCCAAGAGATTGTAAAAGATCCAGAAAGAGACCACATGTGAGATGGATGGATGAAATAAGAAAGTGTGCAGGGGTGATGTGGAGAAAAGAAGCAAAAGATTAGAAAATATGTAATGAACTTTGAGAGACCTTCATCCTGCAGTGGATTGATAATAGTTGACAATGATGATGATGATATATAACTAAAGTTTTAAACCCAAGCTAACTCATTTGCATACATATATTAATACCGAATCTAACTCATTTGCATACATATATTAATATAACACCAAATAAACCTCTACATGATGTAGAGGCCTTAATCTTATGCAATTGATGTTTTAAATTGGATCCCAAGAGACTGTAAAAGACCGAGAAAGTGATCACATGTGAAATGGTTGGATGAAGTAAGCAGTTTGCTGATGTGTTGTGAAAAAGTGAGGCTAAAAATTGGAAAAACTGAATTAAACTTGGAGAGATCTTCATTTTACAATAGATTGATGATTTGGAGTTTTTTTTTTTTAAGGGTCATAGCATCGGCCGGGACGCGAACCCGCAACCCGGGCAACCGCCTGCAAGTGCAAGGCAGTCGCGCTGACCTATCAACCATCAATGCAAGACAAATGATTTGGAGTTTATTTTCATTACCACATGTCTCGACAGCTTTTTACAATTTTACTATTATAAACTATAACCTATAAAAATATTTTATATTTAACATATAATTCTGTAAATTATTTGATAAAATACTTGAAAACTAAAAAAATGTGAAGACACTTAAAAATATTATGTGAATTGTTAAACTAGTGAGATCTTAATAAGGACGGAGTTTATTCTATCTGATTTATGAATGGTATGACAATATTTGCTCATAGTTAAGATGAATTGCTTAGAGTTGCTTTAACTAAACAGTCATTTCAGTTAAGAGGTTTTTCTGAGACTATTTGAAATTATATCTAAGAAATATGCCTAGTAAATGTTTAAGTGTATCATCATATAGAACAATTATTTTGTAACAATTGGATGATATCAACAGATTGGAGACAAAGAAATTAACCCGCAATCATAAATTCACATAGACATTAAAATTCTTTAACTATTATTTTTACAGATCAAGGTATTTAGTAAATATTCAAACATAAATAGATTATACCAAAAGAATAATAGATACTTTTAAGAAGAGGAATAACTGATCATTAAATGAGAAAATGAACAAAACATGGGAAAGATTGGAAATATTTCAGTGCGGAATCTCCTTTAAAACAAGCGATAGATAATATATAATTGCACACACATACCGCATTATACAAAAGAAATAAAATACAAGACTTATATAATTTTAAAACACGACTATTATATTCATTTTACGGTCCAACAAAAAATAAACTTTCCATTAACATAAATATTATTTGTTATATGTAATTATTATAGTATATAAAGAAAATGCAATTATATCATTTCAGAAATCATTATACAACTATTATTTTCTTACCTATAGTTTTCGTTTGTGAATGATAATCTACAAAGGATTCTTTCTGACCTACATGTATAAAATAACTGTTTAAAATACAATCCGTAATCTGTTTAGGTTACCTCACTTCCGAAATGTAAATCAAAAAAAAGAAATACATTAATATAGTCAGTAGGCTTTCGACCTTCGGTAAACTTCGCCTTGACAGTCCTAAGCCGACGGCAAAACAATCAACATTTTATCCAAAGATGTATAATGTTTATGCGGATAACTAAAAGGATGTATGTCAAAATTGAGATGTTTGAAACATTCACAGATGCGTTTACTATAACTTCCGGGTTAATTACCGAATGAAATCAGGGGCAATGGAGAAGATCAAAACTTGTTAATAACATATAAGATTAAAAAAAAAACAAAAAACCCATTTCAAAGAGAAAGTAAAGAAAATTAACTGTGCGTTGAAAATACTATATTTTTAGCTTTTATTATTACAGGTGAACTACGGGGGAGTCCGAAAAAGATGTGAGTGGGTGCATCGATTACTTAATAAGATGAATTTATATATATTAATTTAACTATATATATACACACACAGTAGAGCTTTATTGTGCAATAGTTTTCTGGGTCGAAGATTTGATTTCGAATCTGGCCAGCTAGCTCAAGATTTTTATTAGTCAATAATTAGGTGTCTAGGAAAAAGCACTCAAAACATCACCATTGGGCCATTAACAAATCTAGTGGTTACTATCTTCTCCTACTCAGTTATTTTTAGGAGAGTTTCTTAAAAAAGCTTTTATACTTCCGCGGATCCTTATAGAATGTTTTACTGCTATTTTTTTTTTTTACCCACTTGAGTAAATTTGCTGAAGAGAGGTGGAAAAACTTTTGATCGGAAAAACTACTAAGCAAGAAAAATTGTAAAAAATAAATAATAGATAATCAAACGAGGACTTTATTGATCAAGAGTTTATTAAAAGTTCGAACACCGGCAGTTCCAGAACTGGAATCTATTCGAGGATCTTCTGCTCCGCAGACTGCTACCATTACTACTACATTAAACGACATAGATCTAAAAAAACCCATCATCTTGCAGTGGATGAAAATGTTATATATATATAATGATTGTTTATTTGCCTTTTATTTACAAGTTTATTTCTGTTTTAATCTGTCGTTTCTGTATAAAATATTTATATTTGAACGTGATATTTCTTGGGTATATTAAATATATTTGGATATGTATTTAATAAATTGCACCTATTAATTATATGGTAACTTCAAGAGTTCAATCTCTGGCATGCTATTTATAAGTTCTAATATAGATGAATGTGACTTTTTAAAAAAATTTTTTGAATATATTAGTGTTCTGTTTGACGTCTGACTAGAATGTATTATGTGAACACAACTGTTATACCACTTATGGGGTTGGGTATAGTGAAGAAAGATTGAATAGTGTGTGAGATACTCAGAACTTGTTTTTACTTGGTTAAAGTGTTTTATATATGCGTAAGTATTATCTTTTAGAATTGCCTACTCTAAAAGGCTGAGTTGGTTGGAGTTGAGAAACTGGAAGAAGGTAATGAAATCAATATCCAGGTGTCATCAAAGGTTTTACCAGAAGCAAGGAGCTGATCACATTTCTTGATTTTTTGGAGCGTTTGACAAAACAATGGTATGACTTGTGGCAGTGGTAATTCCATGAGGGTTTTTCATCTTACAATCCATATGGCATAAAGAACAAAGGTGGAAAGTCTTATTATTGAAAATATTCCATTAAGAATGGTGTTTTTAAGTGAGAGAATCATGTCAGTTCTTATGTTGGAGTTAATGATGATCATATCTTTCAGCATTTTTAGTCTTGGGCATAAGAGTATGATATACTCTATGGTTTCATCTTCTTGGGAGCACAGATCACATATTAGGTTGATGCTAGAAAGACCTCTTGGGTGATAAAGAAACTAATTCACAGAAAGCACGTTAAGATTAATTTTAATGAAGTCAAAAATTTTGGGTTCTAGACTCTATCTTTTGAAGTATGTAATTAGTCTTTAGTTGGTTACATTTAGACTGTTTTTAATGGGCTGTTGATTAGAAATGATTAGGCTGTACATTTTCCATAGAGTAACTGTGCTGACATTATGCAATGCTTGACATATCTGCAAAAGTTCCCAATTATAAAATAAAAATACATGGAAATTGTAAATATTTCATCAACCTATAGACATGGAACTCCAAGCATGCACTGGGAAATAATAGAATAATGTTAAAATCAAAACAATTCAAGAAGTAATATGCTTTGAATTTTATAAGTTTATAATTATTTCCTAATTTGCAAGACAGAGAAATGGATTTTTCAAGATAAAGATCATAAAACTAAACTATAAAAAATAATTTAAAATGAATTGCACCCACGTTAATAGGCAATTTTTTTTTTAATTAATAAAAAATTTGAATATTTACCTGTTTGAAAATAGATGCCAATAGTATTTATCTAGTGCAGATAACTAGCCAGTGTTCAATTAAAGTTTATGAAAATGCTTGTATAAAGATGGTGGAGGCTATTAATTCAAGTTCTTTCTTTCTATAAATACTAAATATCTAATTTTTAATGCTGGGTAAAACAAATTATAAAAATTTAAAATGTCACATGACCATATTTATCCCAAACTTCTTATTGATGACAGCCATAAGTTAGAAACTACCATCTGACAGGACAGTATTGGATAGATTTATTAAGCACTACCATCTGGCATCTATTGATTACTAAACCTTACACTAGATGGTGTAATAGTGGTAAGAAAATATGAACTTGATGCTGAACAAAAAAAAAATGCTACATGGCAACAGAAAAATCAATTAGTGAACTTTAGTCTTTCACTGCTAATGTTATTTTATCAAAACTTCTTTTTTAAGTTTTTTAAATTTCAAATTACAATTAAAATGTTTTGCTTTCTTTCTTAAATAATAAATAATTGTCTCAAGCTCCAATAAAGAAACTTATTGATTCCTAATCCTACAGCAGTTAACAATATTATACAGGGATCCCTACTATATTTTTACATAAAGATAAAACAAATCAATTCATGATTTTTCAAATTAATTACTCCTGTAATACATATAGTGTTTAAATTGGACCTTACTTACCAAACATTAATTATTTTAAGCATGTTGTTCTAGGATATGGGGAAAAGGTAAATAACCCAAACAATGCATTTCCATTGGACCAACTGCATTCAGAGAATCTACATAAACTTGTAGTCTTTCTCAAATATTAAATTCTGACAAGTTTAGTATTTCAATAGTCTCAACAAGAATTCAACTTTTGTGACTGTATTAAATTTCCTTTTAAATGATAATGACTGCATTACATTAGAATCATGCTTTTATTTTATGGCCAGTATACTGATATTCATTTAACCAAACCATCTTATCATAAGTTTATTATTATATAGGTAAAATTATGATTTGTGGCATAGTTGTTATTATATTTCTCAAACCTTTTACCTGTAATTTAAGTTAGACTAGAGAAACCCTTGAAATGTTTTGAAACACAAATAGGCTTAGAATTTTTCTTCCAACAAAGCATTTCATATATAATTTAACTAGCCATCCAACAGTAAAAAGTAAAATAGACTTTTCAATGTTTAGTCCACTTGAGGGCAAACCCTCTCAAACAGTCTCTCATAGAACAACAGTTAAGAAGAAGTCATCAGGCTAGTTAAGTGCTAGGTGTTGAAGGTTTAACTAATTTTTCTAATTTTTGTTTTACTCTCAGGAAAAAAAAAGATACTCATTTATTGACCAATTTATTGGATAGTTGTTTGTACACAAACAACTATCCAATTGAAAAACATTTTGAAAGTAGTTTTATTTGCCCTGGATTCAAACCAAAGATCAGAACTATGCCAGATTCCTAAAAGAAAAATCTTAAGTGTTTAGAAAAAATTCACTTGACCTGAATTTAAACTGCCGGTCACAGATCTGTCAGGCTCCTAAAAACAAAATCCTAAGCACCTTTCAAAAAGATTCCTGGATTCAAACCCAGGACATAAACATGCCAGGCTAATTTGCTACACTTCAATCATGAGGATATTCTATCTATTAACCAGATAATTGTATTATATATTGGATTCATTCCTTAATCTAGACTCAACTATTAAATGGCTTTAAAAAAATTCAAAATTTAAGCATTTCA
The DNA here is from genome assembly GCA_028023455.1 of Epiperipatus broadwayi. Taxonomy (NCBI): domain Eukaryota; kingdom Metazoa; phylum Onychophora; class Udeonychophora; order Euonychophora; family Peripatidae; genus Epiperipatus; species Epiperipatus broadwayi. The sequence goes on from JAQFVV010007628.1 coordinate 29,973, forward strand.
AATACGTTAGTTATTACACTCAGGGTAATACATGACACAATGTTTCAGGTGGTATTAGCTCTCTCTCTTCTGCTGACATGACTAGTAATAATACTGATATGGAAATAGAACTAGGATCATCCATCTAGATTATTCTCTTAAAGATAACAGTCAGCAGAAAGACACTCTATATACTTATCTATGAAGATCCTTTTGATTTTCATTGTCTTAAAGGTAAGATTAATCAGGTATATGCTCACAGATGAATATATAACATTTTTACTGATTGTTGACTTTGGCAGAATAGCTAGTTTATTAGACTATCATCTTATATTTAGTATTCATAAATCTAAGAGTCTCAGATTTGATTCCATGCTAATATTCTCACCATTTAGGCTAATAATGCCTGAAGAGGAGAGGAAAATAATGCTACTTCAAACATTTTGTGATTTACTAACAAGAATGGTAATGAATGCATTTTAACAATTTAAGTAAAGTTTGAATTTTTTTTAAACATTCGAGAAGTAATTTAAAGAGTGGAAACAATCCAATAAATAATTACAAATAAATTGCTGTTATCAAAGAAAATTAGTAGTAATAATAAGAAAATTATAAAAAAATTAACTTATATAAGACTTACTTGTAAAGTAAACTTATTCTTTGTATCACAATTATGTCAGGTTTAAAAAAATGTATTACTTACAAATGTTTCTTTAACTATCATAAATGCTAAAATATTATTTTTATGTATAATATCCAAGCTCTTAGAACACATTTTTGACTGTTATTAGTTCTTTCCTTCCACTGAGATCTCAATCTAAATATTTTCATTACCTAAGTAAATGTAAGAGGTATTAACTTAGAGCAATGCACATTTTCGCCATCAGTAGTGGGAAAACCATTTTAGCCTTTATTTCCTACTTTTTATGAGAGTAAAAGGTCTTTAAATTGCAGCTTTAATTCACAATCTTATCTTGATAAATGTGTACATAGTAAATTCTTAGAGTCCAAAAAATATCACTGCTGGAGTCAAATTCTTTATCCGTAACAAACTTCCTTTCAAATGTGCAGAATAGTGTAACTGAATCAACATATGAGTAAGGCCCAATTGTATGTAGAGGGTTGCTATTGTTTTAACAACTTGTGTAAGCAAAAGAAATGATGATCATGTGATGGTTTAGTGGGCTAATACAAATCCTGACCAAAGCTTGTTGGTGACTATGGTTATAAGACCAAAGACATCAAAATGTATAGATTCAGAGTTGAGTTCAGATTTGGATGACTATACAGAAAAATGAGCTTTGATTGAAAACATTTTTGTGTTGTCATTTTGAACTTACAGCTTTATAGTTAACTATATAGGCAAAAGGTGGCTGATGGAGGATTTTATTAGATCCAATCATTTAAGTGCAGTACGCTCAGATCCATGGCTTCTCACTGATGAAACCCACAAGTTAAGAGCTAGTTGAGAGTATTAGATGAGTAGGCACTGGTTAAAAATTTTGATGCACAAACCTCCTATCACACAATGATTATTTAGGCTTGCAATAGATGGCATTATTGTATGAGAGAGTTACATATGAATAAGCTGTGGTTTATTATTTAATGCAAAAAAAGCAGCAATAATTTGCAATTTAATCAATCAGATTAATTTAATTTTGGCAAACACTTTTATCCAATTGTCATCTTAGAAGACTTTAACATTGTCTATTCCAATTTTGAAATAAATTATTTTCATATAATTAATAAAAATTTGATAGTAGTGAAAGTTTATTTTTTAATAACTCAATCTCATTCTATACTAAAAATATTCTTTTTCACATATTTTTTTTTCTACTCTTCTAATCTACATTATATAATAACCTTTTTCTTTGTTCTCTAATGCTACCAGATCACATGATTCTCAATAAGATAAATAAAGTAGATATGCAAAAAAATACTAGGATTAACATTTAATAATTCCATTAAATTTATTCAGAAACATCCATACCTGAGGAAATGGATGAAATAAATTTTATAGCTACTAAAATTATTAAAATCCTTTCTCTAGAACCTATATAATCTTGGTTCTGTTTCATTATCATGATCTCATGTTAGTTAGTCATTTCTCTCTGAGAAAATAAATCCTCCACAAATCTAATGAAAGAATTAGGAATGCTGGATTAATGAAGAATGCATTAAGTGAATCTTCTTTGATTAATTCAATTATCCTCAAATAGGAGTACAAGTGCTTTTAAGCTCTATAAGAGAGTTAAAAATAATATTGGCTAACGATCTTCTACTTAAAAAGACTATCATACTCCTTTCAGATCTTAACTAATACAAAGAATATGTCCTCTAGACTCTTGTACCCAAACACTCAACATCAACTCCTACTTTCATCGTTAAAGTTTACAATGTGATTTCAGGAGATAATATAATACCTCAAAGAATTTAACATCTTAAATCAGGTACCAGACATAATATTGTCCAAAATATTTCTATTTTTATATACCTGGAATCATTAAAAGCAAAATAGATTTGGAATTAAACTCTATCTTTGAAAGAAAACATCAAGAATTAAATGTGGTTTCTAGATTTATACTTCTTATCCAAGACACTTTATAATATAATTCCTATGATCTTCAACTGTATAACCTTTCTTTCAAAGCACATTTACACAAGAAATAATTTATATTCATTACCTAAGATTTCCTTTCTGCCAATCTTTCAAAATAATTGAATTCAATATCAAGGCCACAAATGATTATCAAAATTTGATTGCCATGAATAAAATTCAGCTCCTCTTTGTTTTTAAATTTTAACCCCCCCCCCCCAAAAAAAAAAAACTACCTCATTTCAGAAATAGTATATCCTTTTAAAACTATTATTGATAAAATAGAAAAAGACTAAATGCAACCAATTGGTTGATCTGCAGTCTTTTAATATTGGAATTTATTAATAAGCTTTTCAGGTTTTTACCCCAAGCAATATTTTATAGTTAGTTTCAATAATAATTTATTATTTCTAATGTATACAGTGATGTGTAATCATACAATTGGGGTTTACATTGTTGTTCTAACTATCTTGTTATTTCCATTTGGGTTCTGATGAGTCTATGTTGTCCAATATGGTGTGAACATTAGATCTTTCACATATTTGTTATCTGATTGTTAGCCCCCTCCCCCCTTTGCCTTGTTGTTAGTTTGGCATATTATATAATGTCCAAGTGTCTTCAAATGTTTTCGACGATGCCAGGAGTTGGTCTCTCTTCTGGATTTTAATCATTGTTTTGGAAAAAGCCTGTTTTATATTAGGTTGTGGGTGTTCCATGATTAGTTTACAACATGTAACCCATATAGGTTTTAGTATTGATACTATCTTTCAGAGATGAGATCAGTTGGAAATCTATCTTGGTGTTGGAGAGTATGATTTCTTGGATCACTCTGAATCCCATACATTGTGATAAAAGGTGTTCCAATGTTTCATCGCCATTCATGCAAATGCTGCTAATAGGGTCTATGTTGTAACCACGTTTGTAAAAGAGGAAGTGATTAGTAGGTAGTCCATTAATGTTGTATTTAATGAGGAAGTCTACGTATTTGGCCTCTAGACTCCATCTTTTAAAGTTGGATACCAGTTTCTGATTATTTAATAAAATGTGTTGATTATAGGATGTAAGATTGGATGGAGGATTGTGTATGCTTGCCATAATGATATTTTAGAATTGAATGTGGAGTCATTTATTGGGCAGTGCTGTTTGATAAAGCTTGTGTTTCTAGTGATCCATGTTTGTCTGTTTGGTGGGGGTCGGTCAGTGGGTGTTACCTTTTGAAGGAAAGTTTTTTGGAAAATTGTGTTAAAACCATATGATGCTACCAAGTTGTGTATGACATTGTGGTTTTTTTGGTAAATCAATGCCTGAATGGAGTAGAGAGCAAGACCATTTAGCTTTCTTGGTCGCTGAGTGCCTTTGAGGCTGATCGCGACCATTTTACCTTTCCAGAAAAGCCTTGAGCACAAGCCATTTATTTTATTTATGAAGCTTTTGGTGCATTTGATAAATGGAAGAAAGTATGCTATTTTTGGCATCACATTCATGTTAATTAGTGCTACCTTGCCAGGGAGGGAAAGGTAGACTTGTGACAAGGAAGTGATGAATTTGTTTGTTGTTTCTAGGATGTTATCCTGAATATCTTTGGTCATTGCTGTGGTAGATTTGAATATGGAAAACCCAAGATATCTCTGTGGTTTGGCAGAGAAGAGGGTGTTAATTTTCCTTCCTGAAACAATTTGCCAGGAGGCAGACTTGCTGGGGTTGAATTGTAGCCTGTATTTCTCAGTATAGCGGCTTAATATTGTTTGTAGCAAAGGAATATGTTTTCTTGATGGTAGGATGATCATTACATCATCCATGTAGGCAAACGTGTTGAATTCTCTGCTTAAATTGGGTATAAAAAGACCTGGTAGATTTTTTTCCAAATCCATCAGGATAGGATTTATATATGCGATGAAGCATAGTGGCACTGAGGGGGGAACCCTGAGGGAGAGCTTGTGTCGGTTTAAATCCGGAGGTGATATTACCATCCATAGTGATAAAAATTTCCGTTGTATAGTAAATTGCTTATGATCTGGACAGTAGCTGCAGGAACATCATACTCGGCCAAAATATTTAAGAGTATGTCTATATGTACTGAAACAGTAAGGTCTGCTTTGCAGATCTTCGTTTCACCTTTTCTCACCTACTTCCTACCCTCATACCTTAGTTTGAACCCCAATCTATCATAGTGTGTCTGCAATACACTTATACCGAAAATCCCGCCTAAATTTTAAACCACAAGCACAATGCTCATATTATATATATAACTTATTCCCAAATAAAATAAAATATTATGAATTATGTATTTGTTCACATAATTTACATTTATTAAAAAGTAAGTTATATAAGTCGTAATTGCGCACACACTATGATATCCATTTTAAAACATATCAAAATTATAAATTGTTAGTTATTTTGTTTGGATCTATTTACAAATATATTACCGTCGTAATATATTTTGATTTAAAATAAAATTCAATTAGTAAATATTCGTTTAGTAGATAGATTCAAATATTACAATTTAAAATAAAATAATTTTCGTTTTATTTAATAAAAATCATCCCAAATATTTCTGTTAAAATAAATGAGGGACAATAGTTTAATTATATAAGTTTATCTAAAAACAGCAGCTGTCCACTTAAGTTTTCTTTAATTAGTAGCAGTAATTTTAATTAAATCTAGTTTGTAATTCGAATGTCGACGGGGAAGTTAACAAAAGAAATTAATTAATGTTGAATTCCTTTAGACATTCGGATAGATTTAATTACAGCAGATAAGTCCAATAATTTTGTATGCTCCAGGACAAGTCTATTGTTAAATTTCACTATAAAAAGGATGTTTTTCTTTTGTTCTCCATTCTAAGCTTTTAAAGAATTCTGAGTTGTCTAAAGGTTTCTGAGTTGTTCTAAGATTCTAATAATTTGCTAACCTTGACATGTCCGAGTAGAGGCATTAAGATGGCTATGTCCCCTCGGAATAGCCAGCCGCTGCTCCATACTATCAGAAGTTAACACACGGACCCCGGAACTGCTGCTGCCACTGCCAAAATATGAACATTCCAAATTTTGCTGCTGAATTATAAAACCTGCCGAACATCTACCTGAAAATGCGTTTCCAGAGGTAACCCAAATTAACCCAAGAGCTCTTGTGATTCCGAACTAACATGCTATAGCTATTTAACATTGTTTTCTTATATTTCACAACTTCATTATGTATTTCTTTCATGTATTTAAATATACTCAACATTTTGCTCTCTATCCTTGGGTTAATATTTTCTATTTATAAAGCTTTCTTTTATTTTATTATGATAATGTGTCAGAATCGTCTTTGACCGAGTGAACTATTCCCTCTATTGAAAGTAAGATGCCGCTATTAAGGCATATTTTAAATTTATAATTTTCCAATTTTATTATCTTGCAAATCACTCATTCGAGGGTGATTCTTTTCTTTAATGTAATATAATCACATAGTTTAAAATCTACATGCTATTGATTTTAATCTAATATAAGAGTATGTGCGAAGTCAATGATTTAAATGTGTCCCCAAATGCATGATTGCATATATAAATCTATACTTACTTTTCAAACCCGCAAGCATGCATTTTCCTATTTTAATTACCGTGTTCTACTTTCATTATAATGTTCATCATTGACGTCGAGAATGTGCGGACCCTCTTAAATGAATTTCGGGGAATTTGATTGGGCATTTCTCTTAATCCAAGTAAAACCCATTTAGTATGTTTTTATATACACTAGTCTCGTATTGCTGGTACATGAATTGGTTGTTGAGACCGCTTTGTTTTATTTTTCCAAGGATTCTTTACACAGCTAAGGCCATTCTCCCCACATTTGCAGTTTCCAGGCAGAGGGTGTCCCAAATGACTCCCCTGGGAATTAAACACAATCGTCACACAGTCGCTAAGTTTTGTCTGTTCGTCAAAATACTTTCCTACGGGTTAGCGGCGAGATGCCCTCCGTAATTATTCCGGATCTTCAATATTGTTTCATTTTATATTTATTTTACAAAGCATCCGTGACTTAAATGAGTCACACCCTCCAACTTTATAAATTCACTATCAGCAATACTGACCTCCCAATACAAATCTATTATTATTCTCAAATAAATGCTTTGATCCCATTCCCACGTTTGCTTAGTAAGCTTTAGTCCGTACTATTCTCGAAATCAATAAATATTTTAGAACATTTAATTTCAAATATTGTCTTAACCTTGCCTATTTACTCAAAGCACCTCTCACATGTTCCTATCTTGTCAAGCACATTATCGTAACGCTATTAGCCCGAGGAATAGAATATATCACTCTGTTTTAAAACCTTTTGTCATTACTGAAATATAAATGCCAACAATTATTTAATACGAGTCCCTGTCTCATATAAGCAGACAATGGCATTATATATATATTTATATAAATAAATTGTGTGAAATTATTAAGACTAAATTTTATCTCTTATTTTATTTGATTCCTATCACTGTCTCTGTCTATATATATATATTTTCTGCATTTCTTTTATGAATCCATAGATGTTAATTAGCCACCCAAACTTATCTTAGTATAGAGTCTTTTGTTTCTCCCTGACCACCAGGCACCAGTAAAAGGTTATACTAGTTGTAGCATCAGGTGCGTTATCACGTAGGTGGCGCTGTGAAATTTGGACTTCAGATTCGAACTTAGTATATCTAGAAGGAAACCCCTACTAGAATGTTCAGTTTAGTGTCTGGGGTTTGAATTATGCAGTGTGTTAGCGAGATAGACGATTCTGACCGTTACAGTACCGAGTCAAAGGCTGTAGCAATGTCCAGTTGAATGGCTATCGGCCCTGACTTTTGGTGGATTCTGACATAGTCAATGATGGAGATTATGTTGCTCATTGCATGTGCAGTAGAGGATCCCTTCTTGGCATATTGGTTGTTAGATATGTGCTTTAAGACATTTGGTTGGATGAGGTCTTTGATCACAGACTCTACAATTTTAATTAGCAGGGGTGTCATGAAAATAGGTCTGATGTTTGAGAGTTCCATAACCTGATTTTTTTTTTATAAATGGAACTAGTACCACTGGGTAAAGGTTAGGTATCACTCTATTACCAGTTGCTAGGTAATCCATCATCTTCTTCATTATGGGAAGTGCAAATTGATTGAGGTGTAGGATTAGGAATCTGGGAATCCCATGTAATCCAGGATGTACACCATCTGGAAGGGAAGATATTTTCTGTTGGAGTAGGTTTTCTGTGATCCCATGTGGTGCCTGTGGATCAACTTCAGACCAGGATTGTGTGCCATTGAAGATTGCGGTTTGCATTCTTTTCCGGAAGGTTATTGTGTTCATCATAGGTGTTCCCAGTAAGGTTTTCCCATCTGCAATGATGGAGGTGGGAGTGGTTTTGTTATTTTTCCCTCCAAGTGCTCATCTCAAGTAGCCTTTTGTCCAGTGATGTTGTTGTGATAAATAACATTTGGCTCTCCTAATGGATAGGTATTCCGCCAGGGATTTTTGTCTTGATCGGTATAGGTTTTTAAGACTATATATATCTTGTGTTTTGATAGGTTGACTTTGGAGCATCTGAAGCTGATTTTCTATTTGTAGAAGATCTCTGAAGAGGCCATTAAGGCCTTTGACTTTCATGGTGTGGTGTTTTAATATTGTCTGTAGGATGCCTATAAATGAAAACCAGGCTTCTTCAGCTGGTCTTGAAAGGATGTTGATTTTGTGAAAATATATATAAGATTCAGACACTATGGCCTCTGTCATGTTTGATTTTGTTACCATCAGCATGGTTTTGTGAAGAGCCTCTGGGGTTGGGAGGCCAGCCATGGTTTCAAGAGTAACTATAAGGGCCATATGGTTTGAAAACGACACCGGTAAAAGTTTTGCATTTAGATGAAAATGTAAATCTGGTGAATAATATAATAGTTCTATTAGGGTTTGGTGGGATTTGGTGTAAAAGGAGTAGGATCCGGGAGGAAGGAATCCTTCCCCACACATCAAGTTTCTATTTATCAGTGGAAGAAATTTTAGGTTAAAGCGACCATATGTGGTGTTAAAATCTCCCAATATAAGTAAAGAGCCTGATTTGTTGCTAAGGATAGCATTTAAAATTTGAATTATTTTGTGATAGATAGTAGAATTGTTTGAAGGGTATATATAAGCTAGATTTATGCTGTAGCGCCAATAGTCTATTTCTAATAAGATTAAGTTGTTATCCAAATATAGAATACAGAATTTGTTTGGAGGAAATTTTTTGTTAATTAATACTCCAACCCCTCCAGCTGCTGAATGTTCAACTGAAAATTTAGTGAAGCCCATAGTGGCAATTAATGTTTCTATTTTAGTGTCAGTGTTATTATGGAATTTGGTTTCCCTCATTAGAAGGATGTGGGGAGAGTTAATGCTTATCCAATTTCTAATTGCGTGAGCACGGGCCAATGAGTTGAGGCCATGGACATTAATCCCTGCAATTTTATAGTTCATAATATAGTGTCCCTGCCCCTCCAGCTGGCCCCTGGTCTCGGGGAGAATTTGGAAGTAAATGACTATAATTGGTTTCTTGATCTGATGCTTCTTCCAATGAGAGTTGATGTAGATTTGATTCCATGAGTACTGGAAGGTCCTCATTTTCCATAGAATCCGGTAATTCCAAATAGGGATCATCTTCCATTGGTGCTGAGTCTGTATCAGAGTGCTCAGAGGTTTTTCTTTTCTTTTTTTTCCCATGACACTTTGTGTTTACTTTGTGATTCTTGTGAATCTGGTTTTAATGTAGGTAGTTGTGTTATAAACCCAGAATTCATATCGTCATCTAAGCTTGATTTATCCGGAACATCTGATTTCTGTTTATTAATATTTGGTATAGCTTGTCATGTTAGCTCTACTTCTTGTGAAAGATCCTGATTCCAAGTCCAGATAAACCATCCTTTTCCCCCAGGTTTGGAGTTTTGGTGTGTGCTGGATTGAATTTTTTCCTTGGTTTATTGGTTTTGCTACTTTTTTTTTGAGGATGTGGAGTTATTGTATTTTGTTTACTTTGTGATGTTCTAGGTGATTGGGTTTTATTTTTGTCTATTTTGATTCTGGTGTCTGTTTCTTCTATTGGAAGTGATTTCAAGTCTGAAGGATTGTCAAGCATTGATTCATAGCCCTTTTTTTCCAATGTAGTACTGTTTATTGATTGAATATTATCTGTGTAGTGGTTTAAAATGAGATGAGGTGTACTTGATTTTAGTTGTTTGTTTATCATTTCTATTTTTGGTTGTATTGTTGTGGAATTCCATTTCAGTTTGTTGGGAAAGATTTTCATCTTGATCATCTCTAGATATTATGTGGTCTGGCATTACATCTGTGGGAGTTATGTCTATAGATTTGGTATAGTTTGATGTTGAAGCCCTGTGTTTATCAGTGTGGTTTTCAATATTATTGTCTGCTTTAGGTGACTGTTTGGTGTCTGTAGTGGTCGTTGTTTCTATATTCTTTCCATTGCAGTGGTGGAACTTGCCTTTCTTTTGATTGCAGGTAGTGCAGATACATGCCAAACAGTCTTTTATAAAGTGTGTCCTTTGTAAACAGTGAAAGCACTGAGGTCGCACCCCCCCTGAAGGTTAAGACCATTGGTGTACCTCTTGCATTAACTACAGTAGGGATGTCAGTGGGAGAAACATTTTTTTTCATGGCTAGTGAGAAGATTGCTGCGTTTGATATTATGTTTCCATTCAAGATGGAGTCTGGAAGGAATTTAAATTTTGATACAGTGCCGTTGGGATTGAGGATATTTTGGAGCTCTTGTTCAGTGAATCTTGTTTGGCAGTTTTTGATTTTTTCTTGTAGTATCATAGGTCTGTTCATTTCTACAGTGCAAAGTATTTTATTTCCCAGTATTTTAATATTGTTTTTAAATTGGAGCCTGTCTGCCCAGGTCTTAAATTCTATTGCCACATATATGTCATTAGGATGTATTAGTATTTGATAAATCCCCAACTCTGAATCATGTTGTTTAATTACGGAATATAAATGCTCCATGGGGAATTTGTATAATGATAAGTTTTCATTCGTTACTGCTAGGATTAGAGTTTTGTCATTGTAATAAGTTTGGAAAGATTTATAGAGCATGTATTTTTATATTGGACTATTTCCATCATCTAATATGTGTGTTGAATGTCTTTAGAAAAGTTTAATTTTTAGTTAAATATTCCAAATGCATTCAACTGTTAGTAATATCACAGCAAACAGGTTAGTATATGCACCAACTGTTAGTAATATCACAGCAATCAAATGTTAATAATATCACAGCAAACAGGTTAGTATATGCACTAACTGTTAGTAATATCACAGCAAACAGGTTAGTATATGCACAACGTTTCGAGAGGTATTTTTCTCCCCTCTTCTTCAGGTGTTGCTGGCCTGACCAGTGACAGTACTAGCATGGGATTCGAACCTGGGTCCTTAGATTCTTGATTATTGAAATTTAAGGTAACGCTCTAACCAACTGAGCCATCCTGCCAAAGGCAACAGTATGTAGTAATTTCATATACTTATCTATGAGGTTCCTCCTGATTTCTCCACTTTTTCCTCAGAGCAAAGTTGATTAGTGATTTCCATACATTATGTATAGTCACACTAGGTTGGCTTATGGGATTTTTTGCCATTGTCATGTGAGCAGCTTCTTTAAATTTTCTTCTTTGTACCTTTTCTTCTTTATCCAATATTTTTGTATTTTCCCAATTGAACGTATGTTCATTGGTCCATACATGGTCTGCTACCTTAGACACATCTGTTTTCTCTCTTCTAATCATCAGTTTATGTTCTTGCAAGCGCTTTTGAATGGGACGGCTGGTCTCACCAATATATGTTCTTCCACATTCACATGGTATTTCATAGATGCAGTTTTTTCTTTGCAGCATTTGGAATATTTAACTAAAAATTAAACTTTTCTAAAGACATTCAACACACATATTAGATGATGGAAATAGTCCAATATAAAAATACAGCTAGAACACCATCATCACAAACCTTCAGAAAAACATTTATAGAGCATGTTTGGAATAGTTTTGTTGAAATTATAGTTTATGTTTTGATGCATTTCGTCAGTAATATTATTATAATTTAATATCTTAATTGATTGGGGGTGTTGATTGTCTTCTGTTGTGATTTCTCTTTCATATTCCGATATGCCTATAAGCATTTCATTAATATTGCTGACCGAGTTAGTCACCGCAGTTTTAATGTCTTTGTTGATACTTAAAGCGTTAGCGTAGGATATAGATTTTTTTGGAAGGGTTTGTATTTGTGAGTCTGTTTTGAAATGTGCGAATGATGTAGATATTAAAGGTTCATCTAGTTTGAAATTTTCATTTGTTTGTGAATGGGTTTTGTTGATTTTTTTTTTATCTGTTATTTCGTTTTTTTCTTCCGAAATACTGTTGACAGTCTCTGGTGTTACAGCAGCGAATTTGGTGACCTCTGGTGATTTAAAAAAAATTTTTCCCTTTCTTCAGATAGATTTTGCTGATATTTTATTTTTTGTTCCAAATTATTCTGAGAGTGTTTTGCGGTTGTGGATGAATTGTGTTTATTTACTTCTCCTAAAGGAGTTTGGGAAATACGGTGAGTGTTGTTACTGTTTTCGTATGTATTATTAATATTGGCTGTTATTTCACCCGATGGGAAACCAACGCTATTGCAAATAACTGACAAAGTTTGTATAATTTCTTGCATTTTAATGTTGTCAGTAATTATTTGGTGCTTAGCATTGCTAATGGGAAGGTTTTTGATCTCAGATGGAGCCTGAGATTTGTTATTATAGCTATGAAGATTTCGGCCATCGTTTCTATTGAACAACTGAGTGTGACAATTTAAGCTTGAATTGCTATGTATATTATCTATATCATTATCACATTCCATTTTTAAATATATATAAAACTTCTCTTACCTTGTATTTAGGGGTTTGGAATGGGGTTTGATACCCCCTTTCCTGCTGATTTTAATTTTGAGGAGAGCTATCGTTCACGTTGTTTGCTGTTTAAGAACCGGAAATGTCAATATTTTATAGTTAATTTATTTTTTGATAAAGAAGTCAACAAAATAATGAATGAAAAAATAACCCCTGATTTTTTCCCATCACAACTCTTTTTTTTGCAAGATTCCTGGAATCACTTTTCTAAACAATTTCATCATAAAATTGAATAAAAATTACCAAACACACACACACAGACACACACACACACACACACACACATATATATCGATCGTTATAATATATATATATTTAATCAACAAGTATATCAGCTACATGTTTTTATATTCATGACTTGCTTCTAGAATTCCCTAAAAAAACATCTTCCCCCAAATTTATCCCACTTTGGACAATTATTCTTGTGGGTTCTCATTGCAATTAATAGAGATCAATCTTCAGCATGGAATATTTTTACTGGTAAATATAGTACACTTTCCTATAAATTCCTAGTTTTTTTCCACTTCATTTGCCATACAATGCTTTATGAATGATAGTATATATGTAGAACCTTCCTATTATTTTATTGGGAAAAAAAATTCTATCTAAAGCTCATCCTTCCTTACACAGTCTTTCTTATTAACATTTTAATATTTCCTAAAATAATATACTAAACACCATTAATTTCTTTTATTAGCTCTTTCATAAAAAATGAATTCCCTTTTAGTAAATTAATTTGAGAGAATAAAAAGTTCTGCCTGTACCATCAAACCATGAAAAAACACACAGATTTTAATGAACTCCTTTGTTCTCTATTCTTCTTTTAATTTCAGAGAGCAGTTCAGATATTAAATAAATTCATTACTCCCTAATATTCAAAATTATGTTGCTATAACATTCACAAGCACATCACTTTCAGTAAAAAATAAAAATTTCAAAACTTTATTTGATTTAATTTTGAGTATATACATAGACCGGTATATTCATAGGCCAGTATTTCATTTTATTTAAATTTTGGCATTTGAGACTATATATATATATATATATATATATATTAATTTTTAAATAAAAATAAATCTCGAAGTTTGACCATCAAGATTTTCTTGGTAGGCAAGTGAGATCACGTTATGCAGTGCCATTGCATGTGAGTGTGAAGATTGCGGAGGCATAAAGGTGCCTCAACACTGGAGTGCCAAGACACCAAGAAAATTAATAAAATAAGGTTGTTTACATTTTTGAATCACTTCATCATTAGAAATACATTCTGTGTAAAAATATTTTTTATTTAAATATAAGAATTATTTGTGACAATTACCCAGGCTTCAGATTTCTAGGCATGAACTCAAAATATACTCTTATCATTATGCAAAACCAAATAGATTGATGCCATTTTGTAGTGATAATTAATAAAACATATATTATATGTAAATGTTTAGATTTCCAACTCACTTTATTCCTAGAAACACATTCTGATTGTAAATATTTATTATTTAAATGTAGGAGGAATATTTTTACTTAAACTTAATGTGTAATATATAGGGTATATGAGCACAGACTTTCACATGACCCACCACTCTCCACACTATCTCTTAACACTGATACACTTGAACACATATATGTTGAAAAGATAAATAATCACCAATTACGTATTTCAGGCTAAACCAGCAATCATCAGTTGGTCCAGATTACCATCTCTACACATATATGCTATAAGTGCTCAGATATATATTAAGATAGCCAATCCTCATACTTTAATGGACAGGCTTCAATCTACTCCACATTCCAATTCTTCAACCATCCATCCAATTGAAAATCTGACGATGGAATGCTCAAAGGCCACCCTTAGGTGAAACTTAATGTGATAACTGCACTGGTCTCAAAATATATTTCATATATAATCTACCATTCTAAACAGGTCAATACCCCTTTGTCAATTTAATTAAAAAAATATATGTAAATGAACATGTTTAGATTTCCCAATCATTTTTATTACATATTCTAATTTATGTAAAAAAATAACATTTATTATTAATAATTTATTTAAAAATAGAACTTATTTAAAAAATATTGCTTCATAATTACAGTAATTCTGTATGTAATGAAATTATAATTATCAATAATATTTTACAGAGTTTGAATGTGTTGTTCACTTTAAAGTAATAATAGAGTGGCTGCCTTTAAACTGTGAATTCTGGGATCAATTCCTGTGTTATGCTAAATCTTTTTAACAATGTTATTTTATTTTATTTTTTTTATGCTGTATTACCTTTTTACACATTTTACTAAATAGATTTTTCTATTTTTAATAATGGTATTATCTTTTTTTTTAATGTTATATTATTTTTATACTTGACTTGGATTATTTGACCTAATCGCAATGTTACACATTTATCTTGGATGTGAATAGGTGCAACAGGTCTCATATGTGCTGTGTCACAGGACTAGTATGTAAGTACCCTTAAATATGAAAATCAAATATAGATTAACATTCTTTTTAAATAATGGTTCCTAATTAATGTTTTAAAATTAATCTTTTAAATAGTATTTGAAATCTATATAAAGTTATATATATGTGTGTGTGTATAATAAACTTTAGATTTACTAAAGGTATCGGATACCTTGTGCTTAATATTTTGTTATAGTATATAAATGAAAATAATAATCCACTTGTGTGTGGGTATAAAGTTAATCCATTTATAATTATCACTTATTATTTATTAATCTGTAGAGCCTTTTATTTAGCCTTTGCTCAGGTATGTTTCTATCAGGCTTATTTTATTTATTATCTCTTTTAACCTGAGTTATCTAACACATGAATCATAGACTTTATTATTTTTGGATGGGTCAGCTTTGGAACATATTTATGTGCCTGTTATATAATTATCACTATATATTAGTGAATTCCTTATAGCCTCTGGTCAGCAACATTTTTGCCAAGCTCATAATTAGATGTTCTTTTTTAATACAGGTTATCTACTGCCTGAATTGGGATCTTTATTGTCCTTACATGGACAAGTTTAGAAACTAATTTTTGTGCCTTTTATATGTTTATCACTTATGGCCTTTATTATTCTTTGATATCTTTTTCTAGTGATATAAGTCTGGCTTAATGATGATATGTCTATGTGTTTGAAAAGGAAGATTTTTAATAAATGTGTTTTACCAGTTCTTACTTATAAATCTGAGACTTGGACACTTAATAGAAGAGCAATTCAGAGACTTCAGACCACTCAAAGAAGTATAGAGAGATTCATGTTGGGAGTAACAAGAAGAGTTTGAAAATGCAATAATATGGATAAGAGAACAAATAGGTGTTACTGACCTCATTGAAAAAAATGAAAAGACTGAAGTGGAGTTGGGTTAGACATGTTGGTAGAAGAGATGATAATAGGTGGACAATTGAAATTTTAAATGGGATTCCAAGAGATTTTAAAAGAATCAGAAAGAGACCACATGTGAGATGGAATGGATGTAATAAGAAAGGATGTAGGGGTGATGTAGAGAAGAGAAGCTAAATATCGGAGAAGATGGATTGAACTTGGAGAGACCTTCATCCTGCAATGGATTCATAATGGTTGATGATGATAATGATGATGATACACATGAGCCTTAGTAGATAATGTGTACATAGTAATTGATTGTATAATAAATTACACAAAGATTTAAATGACAATACAGTTCTTTCAATTTTTATACATGCCTTTATCATAAGCGAATTGTTTCTTAAAGATTATTTCAGTATTGTACAATTAAATGAAAATGGGAGAGGACTGACAATGCTGTCTAGTTAAAATGCATCATACTCAATTTCAAACCATCCACAAATGAAGTTTATTTATGCTTATAATTTGTTTTGCTTTTATTTTCTTTTAGTCATTACTTAATAAACATTGTTAGTAATAGTTCAATTTGTCTAAAGTTTGTTTGCTGTCGTCTGCCAATTAATTGTCTATTAGAATAAAAAAAAATTTCCGTCCCTGATCTAGGAGCAGTAACTTACTCTTATGTTAGGGTATGGCTAATCACCATGAATTAATATCTGGTCACTTTAAATAAATTCTCTGGACTAAAAAGTCTTGTGGTGTCCTCTTGTGGCTGTCTGGTACAATATATATATATATATATATATATTGTACCATTTATTTATATATATATATATATATATATATATATTGTACCATTTATTTATATATAAAGTACAAATTACTTTTTAATATTAGGTATTATAAAAAAAAGAAAGGAGAGCGAACACGATCTTTATTTTTTTTTTGTAACATAATGTTTTAAAAAAAAAAAAAACGTACAGTGAAAGTTTAATTTTTCTTTTTTTTTAGAAATAAGTTAACTAAAATAAATTCAATGTTGGAAAGTGCATATTGAATCATTGATTCAAATAGTGAAAGGAAATTTCAAAAGGTGAAAGATTGCTATCAGAAACAACTTTCTGATAGTAATTAAAAATGGCAGAAATTCTTAACGGAAAAACAGACTTTGTAATAAGAAAAGGAGAATAATGTAGAAGTTTATAAAGTAGAACAAAGAAAAAAAAAAGAACGTGCGCAGAGCTTCTAAAAAGAATCTAGGAGTATAAAAGGAGCCGACAGATTTGAAAAGGGGTCTTTTTTCTCTTATTGTTCCAATAGTGCTGAGCAATTTGAAGTGCCTCGTATTTTTTAATAAAATGTGTCCACTTAGATACGAACTGAAATCGCTCGCCATGAGTGAGTAGAACTCTATCGTTTGCCAACACTTTCTCTCGAAAAAAGTCACCTAGATCGTCATCTGGCTACCTAAATTAGATCGGAGATTCGGAAATAAAACTAAAAGAAAAACAACTACTGTGGACTACCCACTAACTGAATTGTACGTCGGGAAGATCGATGACCTACTTAATGTCAACTTACCGGTAAGTAAATGGCCATAATTTTTTTACATAAAGCTTTATGAATAGTGAGTTGAATGGAAATGTTATCCCATAAATTTTTCTTGGATCAGAAGATTTGCGAACTGAGAAATGAACCAAACTGTTACTACAGAAAATAAGACTAAATAATTATTACTCCAATATTTGAATCAAATTATTGAATTCATATGTACAATCTTTTCCAACATTATAATTTTGTCTTAATCATAAATACTGAATGCTTGATGAGTTAGAATAAATCTTTATTATTAACTCCACTTTCATTGTACGTGTATAAAATTAATTCTATTCTATTTAAGTTTTACCTTTAGTTATTTAACTTAGATCGGTATACAAATTATTTTTTTTGATAGATTTAATTTCCATAATTAAGAAAAAATGGGGATATCTTCTTCTTAACGAGAATGTTAACTCAGATCGTATAATTATTACCTTACGGGCTACAATATGTTTGACGCAGTCTCAGTGGGTCTAACGACTCTGGCGCCCTCAAGTAGAAATTAAAAACTGATTCTGCTCATGATTGTACTCGGTAATAGTTCTAGGCCGAAGTTGATCAGGAAAAATAGCTGTGTTGAGAATAGAAATACAACTTTCTTTTTTCTTTTGATACAGCTTGATCAACTCACGCTCAAATATAAATTTGAGGCGTATAGTGGCCTAGTAATACGAAAAATGTTACAATGGCTTGCCCAACTCGAGGCTTATGAAAAGGAAAAAAAACCACGACCTGAGAAAATTTAAAAACGGCATAAAATTGAGAATTTAATGTCCATAGCCGGAAAATAAATATGACCACAAATAGTGCGCAAGTCTAAAAAGTTATTGCGTATGATTACAAAAGTTTTTTTTTAGAGTAGGATTTTAAATAAGGCTATATTGAAAAAAAATAATAGCTGATAAATTATTAAATAATAAATAAAACCGATCAAAGGTAAGAAATGACGGTAAAGGTAGAGGGGGACGGGAGATTATAGGGTGATAAAAGAGAGGGGTGTCGGTGAACGAATTTATTAGCAAAGCAAAATAAAATATTGTATTTATATCGTAACAATTGATAGCGTTAAGATTTTGTTTACTGTAGCAAAAATAAGCAACACGGCCATATATGAAATTGAGAAGTAATAAAAATATACAAAATATGGCAGAAGGTGCAGAAGAATTAAAAGAGGGCTTGGAACCCTTAATAAAAAAACTATTATACGAATGCATGACAGAATTCAAAGAAGAGATAAAAAAGAAATGGCAGAGATGGTCAGAGAATTGAAAGAAGAAATAAGGGTAGAGATTAAAGAAATGAAAGAAGAGTTAATAATGGTAGTAGATGAGAAAATAGCTAAAGGATCCCAGAGCACAGAAGTGATAGAATTGAGATCCGATAAACAAGAAAGCCAAGAGATAAAATTCATAGGAAATAGAGAAAACATGCCGAGTGCAGTAAACCCCTTTTTGAAATTAAAAATTTTCTATGGACAAGATGGAGAATCACCGATGGAACACTTAAATAGCCTGCAGGGGTACTTCACGATAAACCCCATGTTGGAAGAAGTTAAACTAATGCTGGCAGTTAATCATTTACAAGGGACGGCGCAAGCTTGGTGGGAATCCTTGTTTAAGAAACCGAATAACTTTATGCAGTATGGTCAAATATTAATCAAATGCTATTGGAACGAGGACCACCAAGAATGAATTAAGAATAGAGTGGCGCAAGAGAAATGCAGAACAGAAGGGCGTTATGTACCATTTTTTTGGAAACAAGTGGCACAACTACGAGCGCTGACTGAGTGCAAATTAACAGAAAAGCAGATTATCAAGATTATGCGGAAAAATTTTCCCGATCCAGTAGGGCATCTGTTGATAAGTACCGGATGTGAGACAGTAGAGAGAATGGCAGAATTGCTTAGTGCTTTCGAGAATGACAACACTGGAGAAGAGACGAGTCCTAAACACTTCGACAAATTACCGAACCAGAAGGGTCAAATACAACTGAACACTATAGTGTTGACTAATAGTGCTGGAAATCAAAGGAAAGATAAGGGGTCCCCAACTAAAAATAAAGGGAAGGGAATCCGTGCAAGACCTCCAGCACTAGACGAAAAGTTTAGGAGTGAAAATAAATACAAGAGAGAAGACCTTGACATAAAATGGAGAGACTGGTGTGAGCAATACAGAGAGGGGGTTCGATCCCTATCACCTCCGCCATCAACCAGTTATAGTGATAGATAACATTGAGAGATAAAGTGGGCTGGATGACACCCTGCAGATCTTGGATATGCCTTGGAAAAAACAAAAAAAAATAATGATATGGAAATGTACAACTAGAATATTAAAATATATAGATATTAATTTATAGAAAGAGAAACATGATCGCGGCTGGTGTAAACGTAAGTCACAAGTATTTGACCAGGTAGGCGGTTACTGAAGAGGGTAAAAAGCATAACCCCAAGTCCTAGTACGCAGTATGTAACATAAGACCATCTTTAAACACTCATCAGTCTATTTCTAGCAGAGATCCCAATATTGGGGAGGACGGACCAGGTTGCCACGAGCCTGTAAGACTCAAAACGATTAGCAACGCTCGTTTGTGCTTATAACTTGGGATCCTTAGCGTTACTATTATGATTAAGCGGAGAGGACACAGATGAATGTGGAAATATTTTGCATTCCCGCCGAACATCGCTTGTTGAATGAGTCTACACAATATATCAGCGCGCTAATAAAACAAAACACACGAATATGGGCATAAACAATTATTAAGAATAAAATTAGTTTAAACCTATATTTTATTCTCATTCCCCTGCCCCAGTGGTATTGTACCATTTATTTATATATAAAGTACAAATTACTTTTTAATATTAGGTATTATAAAAAAAAGAAAGGAGAGCGAACACGATCTTTATTTTTTTTTGTAACATAATGTTTTAAAAAAAAAAAAACGTACAGTGAAAGTTTAATTTTTCTTTTTTTTTTTAGAAATAAGTTAACTAAAATAAATTCAATGTTGGAAAGTGCATATTGAATCATTGATTCAAATAGTGAAAGGAAATTTCAAAAGGTGAAAGATTGCTATCAGAAACAACTTTCTGATAGTAATTAAAAATGGCAGAAATTCTTAACGGAAAAACAGACTTTGTAATAAGAAAAGGAGAATAATGTAGAAGTTTATAAAGTAGAACAAAGAAAAAAAAAAGAACGTGCGCAGAGCTTCTAAAAAGAATCTAGGAGTATAAAAGGAGCCGACAGATTTGAAAAGGGGTCTTTTTTTTCTTATTGTTCCAATAGTGCTGAGCAATTTGAAGTGCCTCGTATTTTTTTAATAAAATGTGTCCACTTAGATACGAACTGAAATCGCTCGCCATGAGTGAGTAGAACTCTATCGTTTGCTGACACTTTCTCTCGAAAAAAGTCACCTAGATCGTCATCTGGCTACCTAAATTAGATCGGAGATTCGGAAATAAAACTAAAAGAAAAACAACTACTGCGGACTACCCACTAACTGAATTGTACGTCGGGAAGATCGATGACCTACTTAATGTCAACTTACCGGTAAGTAAATGGCCATAATTTTTTTACATAAAGCTTTATGAATAGTGAGTTGAATGGAAATGTTATCCCATAAATTTTTCTTGGATCAGAAGATTTGCGAACTGAGAAATGAACCAAACTGTTACTACGGAAAATAAGACTAAATAATTATTACTCCAATATTTGAATCAAATTATTGAATTCATATGCACAATCTTTTCCAACATTATAATTTTGTCTTAATCATAAATATTGAATGCTTGACGAGTTAGAATAAATCTTTATTATTAACTCCACTTTCATTGTACGTGTATAAAATTAATGCTATTCTATTTAAGTTTTACCTTTAGTTATTTAACTTAGATCGGTATACAAATTATTTTTTTTTGATAGATTTAATTTCCGTAATTAAGAAAAAATGGGGATATCTTCTTCTTAACGAGAATGTTAACTCAGATCGTATAATTATTACCTTACAGGCTACAATATGTTTGACGCAGTCTCAGTGGGTCTAACGACTCTGGTGCCCTCAAGTAGAAATTAAAAACTGGTTCTGCTCACGATTGTACTCGGTAATAGTTCTAGGCCGAAGTTGATCAGGAAAAATAGCTGTGTTGAGAATAGAAATACAACTTTCTTTTTTCTTTTGATACAGCTTGATCAACTCACGCTCAAATATAAATTTGAGGCGTATAGTGGCCTAGTAATACGAAAAATGTTACAATATATATATATATATAATAAATTATAGTTTTAATAGTTAAAAAATTAAATAATACTATAAATATTTTATTATTGAAGAAATGTAATTTTGTTAATAGAAAACATGAAAAAGTTTATGCATAAGAGATTTTCAATGGATTTTCAAACAAGCAAGAACTACTTTTAAGGAAATAGTGACCTACTGATTAAAATTGATCTAAATATTGATTTAGAAACAATAATTGAAATGAGACAGGCTATCTTTCTTTCATGCTATCTTTCTTTCATGCTATGCAGGATGGATACCAAAAGTGAAGCATTCCAAAGATTTATATTTCTAGATATACATAATGTTTTTAATAACCAGAGAATTTATATATTATATAATTACTTATATAAAATCAGAGGTGGCCTTAGAAGGTGAGAGGAGCAATACAATGTTTTTGTGGGAATGTGTGGTGATTCTTTTACATATGATGAAAACACTTAGATATTTAAAAAAAATATTTTATTAGCAGATATTTTCTATCTCCACTATTAATTTTGCAGGATTCTCCAAAAACGTAATATAAAAACTTTTGAATAAAATAGCCACTTATGTTACTAACTCCATCAACATAATGTATAAAAAAAATTAGACAAGAAGAATTCAGGCAACTTTCGATGCCTTAAGAGTAGGAAAAACACAACCCAAAGAACTCAAGTGAAAGCTTCTTTTTCTATCCTATATGTCTGTAAACAATCTTATGCGCAGCAGAATTGTTTAGACACAGGAACAGACTTATGCTTACTATGTAAGCCAAATCTTACCGATGTAATCATTGGTTTTTAATCAATAAAATATGAAAAAAAAAAATTTTTATTTTAAGGTATTATTTAATTATTGTTTCAAATATTATTTTTTGAACATTAATTTTATTTTAGCTTGTGTTTTAATCTGCAGATTTATTTTATAAAAATAAATGAATAAAAGGCATAAGATATTTACAGAACATGTTAAAAGACTAAAGCCATATTTTCAAATTTTTTTTTTGAAGGTGCTGGGGTTTAATGCCTTTCAATTTAAAAATTTTATTTTGTAGAATGGGGGAAGGGAGCTAAAACTTACATTGCACAAAAGTGCTTCTTACCTTTTGCTCATCTAAGACATTGAACTATTTTTGTCTGGTATGCTCTTCTGTGCAAACTTACCATTGCCTTGCAACTCTCATCACCTGATCATATGTTCCCACTTTATCATGACTTATTGAAAACATTTATAAAATATTTTTCTTAACATAAAAATGACCACATTTATTTTGTTTACACTTTAATTTATAAATGTCAAATGGTGTTCAATTTTACATCTTGAAGCTACATCTATCTTTTATAATAAACTGATAAAATAAATATCAAAGATAAAGCTTCTTGTGCTCCCTGACATTTTACAATCACATAAAGCAGATAAACAATAATTATGTACTACTATATACATCTAAGACAATGTTCATACTAATAGCTCTAAACAAGCTTTTCCGACAAATGCAGAAAAAGCAGGCCAGCACTTATCTAAAGTTTAACTATTAAGTAAAAAATCAGAAATTTTCAGACACCTATATGTCTTCAAATCTAGCTATCTAACTTAAATAGCTATATAGGTCTGAATAATATTCAGCTTTATCATATGTTAATAGCATTAGCAATATAACATCACCAATAGCCTTTAAAACAAAAAACTATAACTATAACAAATATAATAAAATAAATGAAGTCATATATCACGTGACTTAATTTTAAAAGTTGTATTATATATCTAATATATCGAGCATGCTAATAGCTCTAAACAAGATTTTTCTGACAAATGTCACAAGAGAAACCATTTAAAAACCTCTGTCTAGAACTATCCCTATGCCCAAACCAGTTTTGAGCTCTGCTCACTGAGGCATTAGGATATTCAGACACTAGATCTAAAATACCGAGTCAAGGCCAGCACTTATCTAATATTTAACTATTAAGTTGAAAATCTGAAAATTTCAGATGCTATATCAAATCCAGCTGTCTAACTTAAATAGCTATATGGGTCTGAATAATGTTCAGTTTCACTATATATTAATAGCATTAGTAAAGCAAAAACTATAATAGTAAAAAAAAACAATAAATTTAGTAATATATCATGTAAATCATGTTTTTTTGGGGGGGTGAAAACTTACTTTTATAAATAAAAATGCAAATAAGGTGTAACAGACATAATCTATTTTAATTTTTTTAAAAAACAAAACAAAACAGTAATTATTAAATTGTTTGCAAGATTGTTTCATATTCAAACATTGTAATTAAAACTTATATATATATGTCAAAACATTGATCGGGAAGCGAACCCGGCCAACTGCTTGGAAGGCAGTTATGCTAACTGTTAGACCACCAATCCTTCAATTATGTAACAATTCTAAACATAATAATAATCAAAAAATTCTGCTTTTAAAAATACAATTGATATACGCAACCATATTGTAATATGTTATATAATATCATTTTTAATACCCTTCTGGATTGGATATTGCAAGTAAACGCACTAATTACTCTATTAACAGGAACATGCCCAATTTAATTCTTTTATATTTTTAAAGCTTTTAATAGCCTTTTTACGTTATATAGAATAGCGTTTAAAATAAAATATTTTTAAAAAATTTAATGTACAGTATATAAAATAATAAAGAAAGTTCAAACTGGAACTTAGAAAACACCAGAACGGACTTTAATCAACCATCTTCTCTCTTATTTTGTTATAATTTTTATTCACATTATTATAAAACTAATTCAAAGGCAGAAGTCTAAAGTGTTTACGATTTTTTTCAATTTAATAATAGCTCTGACCCAGATAATTTTTTATTGTTTTAATCGCTTCTACTTTTCATTTCGATTATGACACCTACTTTATAAGTTTTTTTAAATTGTTATCTATTGAAAGTATGGAATATAGGTCAGTTAGAAATCGCTTAAAAAAGTGGCTTTAATGAATCGCTTTAGGCTCTTTACGTCTACGTTTTTTTTTTTTTTAATATTTCATTAATAAATTTTTTTTAAGGAATGATTGACAACTTAAAATGTATCAGTTATAAAACATTTGCGTTCTTTTCTCAACTGCAATGTTTATGCTACGCGTACACATGTAGTTACGTATTTGTATATATAACAAATATCTACCTGATACTATCAATCAAACACACACACACACACATATATATATAATAACAAATATGTATGCGGCACGTTTCACTGATAAGATCAAACATACATACAGTTGTGTATGTAATGAATATCTAAGTTTCCCTATCATTTAAACATATCTAAAGATAGGATTACGGAGGTATTCGTTATGTACAAATACGTATATATAGCACATGTAAGGTTGAAGTATTGGTAATTGGGAAAATAATTTTTGCTTTTCACTTGAACTAGTTCTTTCAAAATAATAGAAATAGAGCTCCTTATTATATTAATTAAAAGATAAATGCTAAAAAGTGATACACAATGTATTTTCTTAAAGAAGAAAAAGATTAGTAATTATGAATTAGAAAAAAAATTAACAACTATAAATATTTTCGTCAGATTATTAAAACAGGATGGAAACATAATACATTAAACTAATCATAGAATAAAATTTAAATCGATTGTTTTTAATAAAAACAACACAATATTAAATATACCTATCTGTTTGAAAAGAAAGGTTTTTAAATAAATATGTTTTACCAGTTAGTATTATGGAGACCAAACTCTGATATTTAACAGAAGAGCAATAAGAAGATTCCAAACCAATCAATGAAATATTGAGACATGTGTGTGAGAAGTAACCAGAAGAGTTTGAAAGCACAAATTACAGGTGAGAGAATGAACAGGTAATATTGACTTCATTATTTGAATTAATAGCCAAATGAATATGGTTTGGATATATTACTAAAAGAGATGAAAATAGATAGATATCTGAAGTTTTAAAATGGGCCTCAAGAGATAATAAAAGATCCAGAAGGATACTACATGTTAAATGGAAGGTAAAATAGAGTAATTTGTTGATGTCCTTTGAAGGGAATAAAATAAAAATCAAAGAAAGTGGATTAAAATCGGAGAGATTTTCATCCTGTAGTGGATCGACACTGGTTGAAATTGATAAACAATGATAATACTATAAAATACCTTTCACTCTAATTAAGAGTTAAAATGTCAAATATGGATTTGCATCATAGTAAAACAAATGACTATTTTAAAGTTATTCTATAATAAGTTATGTTTAGATGGTGATGGGATATCATTGACAATATGTGATTTAAATGAATGATATTTTATTTCAAAGTCCATGAGATTCAAGAACTGGAAGTAATATGGTGAGCACAATGATCTTCAATTCAAAGTCCATCTCACGATTACTGATTATTTCATTCAAGTATTATGTTGGTTAGCTTCTCAATTTGTTTTCAAATGGAGAACACAATACTCATCCATGTCATTAAGACATGTTTGTAATTAAAATTAAAATCATTATTTTTTTTCAGTAACACAATCGAAGCTCTTATGTTGGAACACTTTTATGAAGATAAAAAGAGAGATTTAAGATGAAAGCAGCTATTGTATTGTATCTTAAGTATATAACATTAGTAATTCTTTGTTGGTATCACAGTTTCTGGATCTATCAGGTGATGATTATGTACTTTTTTTCCTTTTTATTTTAGGAAACTTATAAAT
Source organism: Epiperipatus broadwayi (assembly GCA_028023455.1). NCBI lineage: Eukaryota > Metazoa > Onychophora > Udeonychophora > Euonychophora > Peripatidae > Epiperipatus > Epiperipatus broadwayi. Next base: position 56,356 of record JAQFVV010007628.1, read on the forward strand.
ACTCTTTTAGCAATGCATAATTGATGGATAGTTGAGTGGACTATCTTGAGCTTATCTCTGACAAAATGTTTACATTTTACCCAAGTTTAGGAAGGAGATGTGCTGACCAAATTACCGTAACTCTTTAATGGATGGGCATTTCCATTGTTATCTTTTTAGTGATAATTTGAGTAAACATTCAACATTGGTGTTTAGTATGTAAATTTTTAATCCAGTTTTAAAATTCAATAAGTTGGACTTGTTTTATTAGAAACATAAACTTACAAATAAAAAAAGAACATCTTAAAAATATTATATTTGGGCTTTGAAAATATAGAAAATAAATAATATGTACTAGGTCAAATAAATTTAAAGCTTGTGCAGTTAAAAATGCAAAAGTAGGGACCTCTACAGGTCTTAACCACAAGCTTACACATTGGAAGAAATAAAGTGAAATAGAATGAAATATGTAACAAAAACAATTATTTTTTTAAAAATGGATTATTACCAGAACACTGACAAAAATATATTAATGAAATTTTTGTTGTTTGAATTTCATTTCTAAAATCAGAATAAATTATTATTAAGTTATTCTAGAATAATTTTTTTTATCCGTTTTTTTTTTTTTTTACAATAATTGTAATGGTTCAAAAAATGTTAAAATATTTTAAATAACAAAACAGGTTTAAATTTGTAACAAAGAAAATCTATTTAATGCTGAGTGCTTTCGATACTGAATAGTATCATAATCAAAGTATCATGTGACTAAAAGAAGTTGAGATCTATATTTAAAATTACTTTTGAATATTAAATAATAGATTATCATAAAATTGAATTTTTAGGAGGAGATTTACATACTGATAATGAAAGTGTTTGTTACAAGTGTTTTTTTTTATTTTTTTAGAAAGAGTGGCACATTGTTTGTTCTGAGAAAGATGGCAGAAAAAGGAAGGTGAAGGAGGCATGATTAATAACTAAAGATCATCACACCATCAACAAAAAGGACTCTAGCACCCCTTTTTATAAAAAATGACACTTATAGTGACTATTTTTCTTAAAAAATTAATTTTATAATCTATTATTTAATATTCAAAAGTAACTTTAAATCTCAACTTCCTTTAGTCACATAACGTTATAATTATACTATTATTCGCTATTGAAAACACTCAACTTCAAATACATTTTCTTAATTACAAATTCAAACTTGATTTGTTATTAAAAATGTTTTAACATTTTTGAACAATTGGTATTATTAAATTATCATAAAGTTAAAACAGGAAAAACTCTTTATACAAATTGCCACTCGCTGTAAGCTAGAGTAATCAATGGATGCCAGAAGGCTTGTGCATAAAATCCCCATCTAGTGCCTATTCATCCAATATCCCCAAACTAATTTCTGGCTGTGGCCTTTGTCAGTGATGAACCTTGGATCTGAGAGCACTGTAATTAAATTTTAGGATTTAAGGCAACCCTCCAGCAGCCACCTTTTATCTCTACTTAACTACAAAACTATGAGTCTTAAATTGAAAACACCATACATATTTTTAATCCAAGCTCAGTATCTTATATAGTCATATAGGCCTGAACTCAGTTCAGTATTTATACATTTTGGTGTCTTTGGTTCTTTAATAACCATAATCATCACTATCCTTTTCAGCAGAATCGGTTTTAAGCCAATAAACATCACATGATCATCATTTCTTATGCTTGCTTATAACTGTTATTAAAACAGAAAAAACTGACTATACATATTGCCACTCACTGCAAGCTATATAAGCTATTGAGCTTGAATTGAAAATATTATGGTGCTTTCAAATCTCATAGTTTTGTAGTTACATAGAGATAAAAGGTGGCTGATGGAGGTTTGCATTACATTCTTTGATCTAGGTGCAGTGCTCTCAGATCCAAGACTCCTCATTGACGAAGGTCACAAGCCAGAAACTAGTCTCAGGATATTGGATGAGTAGGCACTAGATGGTGATTTTATGCACAAGTCTTCTGGCATCTATTGATTACTCTAGATTGCATTGAGTCACAATGTGTATATTGAGTTTTGCCTATTTTAATAACAATTATACACAAGCATAGGAAATGGTAATCACATCATCTTATCTTATTATAAAGTTATGAAATTTTAAAATTTAAAATTGTATTTTTCATAATTAAAATACCACAGCAGTTTCATATTATAATGATTAGCAGAGTATTATTGATTGTAGTTTTTATTTCACCATTACTCCTAACATTTTAACTTCTATTTTTTAAAATGAAACATATTAAAAAGACAAAGCTTAGTGGAATCATAAAAATATTATTTTTTTAATAACTATTATATAAATATTTTGTAAAAATAATCATAAATATGTAAATAAAATAGAAAAAATATACATTTTTGGCTCATTTTATAAAACAATAGAAAGATAGTCTTGCAAAAGCTTTCAAAGTCTGAAAATAAAGAATCTACTATCAATGCATTATTGATTGATCCCATTGTATTTGTAACTCAAATATGCATCTGTGTAATGAAGTTTTTTTTATAACTATCAATCACATGATCCCCGTTTATTATCACAAAGGCAAAACTCTCTATACAATAGCACCACACAGTGCAAGCCAGGGTAATCAACAGATTCAGGAAAGTTTGTGCATAATATCACCATCTAGTGCCATTTCATCCAATAACCTAAAATCTAGGTGCAGAGCTCTCAAATCTAAGGCTCCTCACTGATGAAAGCCACAAGCTAGAACCTAGTCTGGGGATATTGGATGAGTAAATACTACATAGCAATTTTATACACAAATTTTCCTGCATCCATTTACTACTCTGGCTTGCACTGAGTGGCATTACTTTATGGGGAGTTTTTTTGTTATAACCTAATGCTTAGTACACTTTCAGTGTTGTTCATTGTAAATAGATCTGCAGCTCTTTGAAAGAAATTTATCTGTAGAATACTGACATCTTCAGAGTTTTTTAAAAACATATAAAATGATATTATTTTATATTCACTTTCTAACACTAAATGAGTGCAAATCAGCAAAATAGTGTTACAGATAACCACAAATAGAGAAAAGGAAAACTGTAGGGTTATCAATACCATCCTTAAGGGATAGATTTTGTTTATATTAATCCATGAATTAAAGCCTTCATTGAATGGCTTAAATTTTGGCATTGATTTGCATGTTTAGGTACACTAGTAGGGTATCAAGTTATGAGACTCCAAGGATTGCAGCTTAGCTTTGTCATTTCTCATATTTGAATTTGACTATATTTTACCTTTTACAGTTTGGTGTAGTGGTGGAGTGTCAGAATGTACAACTCAAAGTCTATGGAAGACTCAATTTGGTTACTTCTAGTGCTGACTTTTCCTACAATCTCCTAAGAAATAAATCAATGAATTTTTTTTGCTCTTTATTGTTTGGTGTGGAATTAGAGTGGAAGCAGCCCTTAAAGTCTGTTGACTGTGGGTCAGCTTTTATGGTGCTTAAACTTCTTATGATATCATGAGTAGTAAAACATTCAATTACTTTATTTATTTTAATCATCAATGATTATGCTATCAACAATTTCAATCTGTAGTCAAGGCAACTTCTTTAACAATAGCATGACCTTTATCTATTGTCTGATATGTTTACATAGATACTAAAGATTGCAACTTGACCACATAATGTGAGATTAATAATGCAAAGAAGATTAAACAAACCTTATTAATCAGGCAAATATAACCTGTTCTCCTTCTGAAAGCAGATCCATAAATAGTCAATTATAATTTCTTGACTCTGAAAGCATACAAATAAATAGTCATTTATAATTTCCAAATTCCATATAAATATCATGACCTCCTAAGCAACTCTTCATATGATTATTTTTTCTGCATTATTAACATTTCCAAATTCCATATAAATATCATGACCTCCTAAGCAACTCTTCATATGATAATTTTTTCTGCATTATCTACATATGCAGTAAAGTGACTGATTCTAGAATTCTGAATTTATTACTGGCTAAGATACACAAAAGATCTTTGTTTAGTCCATTGCATAAATTTGTGGTGCTTAGAATGTATTATTCTCATTCACAAACATCATATCATATGATGACATGAGCTGACTGATAATATTTTGTCATCATCATCACAGCATTGTTCACACAATTGCTGCTTAATTAAAAGAGGAAGTCTACACAGAAAATATGTTCAGTACCTGTACACATACAAATAAACTAACTTCTCATATTTTGCTATTTTACTTTATTATAAGTATTTAAAATAAAAAGCTTAACTCTACAATCAGTTACCACAATTATATGATATCAGCTGCTTAAGATAAAAAAAACCATCTTATTGTTTTTGCTTTCAATAGGAACAAAAAATTAAATATTAAACAATATTTGGTGTATAAATTACTTTATAAAAGTTAAAATATTATTCAGTTGCTTAAGTATTTATTTAACAGGGGAAATACATTTACACAAGGTGTCCCAATACAAAAGGATGGCTTATTTTTTTTCCAAATTCTCTGCATAGATATCAATAAAGTTTATTCACCATAAAAATTTAAGATATAGTACATGGATACTGAAGTACTATGTAAAATGTAACAGGGTGTCTTGTACTTCTATGGAAAATCCTTAATTTATTTTCCTAATCTTCACAAAATTTTACAAAATGCTTAAAAATATTCTCAAAACTCATGACTTAATGCCATATACAGTTTGAATCATTCCAAACATTTCTGAAAGAGTTTTGCCCTATTTATGTTAGTGTGTTATTCTATCACAGTTTAAGTTATAAACACACCATCACACTTTATGTCATAACTCTTGATTCAGACAAGGTAGTGCCTAAAAGCTTTTGCTATCAATAGTTAAAGTATGTCACCATATAATATATGTTTGAAATATATATTTATATTATAGGATTTAATCATTTTTATATACATATATGCATTTTACTAATTATATATTAATGTATGAATTTTAATAATTACAGTATTGTAATGTAATGTAAATAATATCCATTGGGGAGAGTTGCTAAAGGCAATTGGTCATGCTTAATAGCAGAAAGGGTATAAATAATGAAGTTAAACCATGATCACTTTTTCTTATGCTTGCTCATAACTGTTATTAAACAGGCAAAACTCTCCATACAGTAGTGTCACTCAGTGCAAGCCAGATTAATCAATGAATACCAGAAGGCTTGTGCATAAAATCCCTATCTAGTGCCCACTCATCCAATATCCCCAGACTAGTTCTGGCTTGTGGATTTTGTCAGTGAAGCTTTGGATCTGAGAGTACTGTACCTAGATCTTAGGATCTAATGCAACCCTCCAGCAGCCATCTTTTATCTCTACTTAACTAGAAAACTATGAGAATAAAATTGAAAACACAATATTTTAATCCAAGCTCATTAGCTTATACAGTCATATATGTCTGAATTCAATTCAGTACCCATACACTTTGGCATCTTTGGTTTATTAATAACCATAGACACCACTATCCTATTAGGCAGGATTGGTATTAAACCACTAAACATTACATGATCACCTTTTCTTATACTTGCTCATAACTTATTAAAACAGGCACTATAAATATAAACAAGGTGTATATACAGAAAGTGGGCTATTGGTTTTTTTGCTGGGTTTGGGAAAAGATAAGCACATTTAGATATAATGGCTATGGGATTGACAAAAATTATATTGTGGAAATGAGATGGAGAAGAATAGAAGAATATGGGAAAACTTAGGACAGGGAATGGAAAGGAAAGGTAAAGTGGCTAACAGGTTTCTCTGGGCACAGTGGCTGCGAGATTCCTGACTCTGTATAAAGAGAAGTCACAGTGCATCATATCATATCAATATGATAAGATATAGTGTTGTAATATTTTTAATGAATTATTACAAAACATTTTAACCATTCCAGTCTAAACTTTTTTGCCTTCTTCTATTGGCTGTTTACATTAAGTTTTTAATTTTTTACTTTAGTGATTAAACATTTATTATGGAATGTATTTTTATAATTTTTAACTCATTTTTTAAAAATGTAAATCACTCTTTTAATTAATATTTTAATTTTACAAATGTAGAAATAAGTAAGAAACTGAAATGTATATTCAGACCAATATTTTTGTTTTTTTGCATTCACTACTAAAAATATTTAATGGTCAGAAGAAAATTTGTTTTAAGTCTATTTTTAAAACTTGATTGAATTCATGTTAAAACATTATAAAGCAATAAAATGCTGTTTCAAAATTTAAAATTCCTTTTATTATTATTAAAGAATGTTAAAAAATAACTGCAAAAGTGTTTATAAAGATGTTCTCGTTTCAGCAAAGTGTAACTACTTTACCATGACATTTGTATTTTTAAAAACAAATATTTGCAAATAAAATCTGAGTGCAATCACAAATATTTTTGTCTTAAAATATTTTCAGATATTTTACAAAATTAACTATAAGTTGTATAAATAAATTAAAAAAAAATACTTTTTTTTCAAAGCCAATAATAGAGGGCACTTTCAAAAAATTGTACAAATGTCCTCAGGATTTGAAAATAAAAAAAATCTATCAATCAACAACATTGTTGGCTCTTTTGTTTTACATTGTCTTTAAGATGATATTGAACTTTTCCAATCATTTTTTGAATTTAATAAATCAATATTATTTTCATTCTAGTTTTTACCATCAAGTGAATATAAACTCAGCAAATGAATTCTATAGATAACTGCAGGAAAGTGAATTTGTCACATGACCAAAGTTTTCCATAAGTGATGCAATTATGTTTTTAGTAAGGAAATCATTTAGTTTTTTCTCTCGAATTTTGAATGATGATTTCTGTTGTGATGATGATGATGATCAGTTGCTATTAGAATCATTGCCTGCAGCTGCTTCTAATAAAAATATCAGTTAATAAAACAGTAAGATAAAATAAACAAAACTAAGAAGAAACATGGCAAAATAAAGAGGGAAAAGGAAAAAAAAGTCTGGGCATCCCAAAAATTTTTAGAGCTACAGATTTAGATTTGAATTTATAGATTTTAATGACACACATGTATATAAATGAACAATAGCTAATTGGAAAAAGAAACATCAGTCATTTTGCCAAACACAGTGCTGGAATAGAGATGTCATCAGTTGTTTCTGAAAAAACAATAGTAATTTATACCTCAACATAATGATTTTCCCATTTAATTAAAAATGCATGTTTATTATATGATATTCATTGTTAACCAAACACAAACTCTATAAAGCTAATTACCGAATATAAAATATATATTTGTAATGGAAATTTATTGATATAGCATAGATACATTGAAATTTTTTTACAAGTAATAACCAAAAATCATTTGGGATTACAGATTATAATTCAACAATAAAAAGAAGATACATACAACCTTTTAAACAAAATGAACTGAAAATACACAATATTTTAAAATAGGATTTACTAGTTGCATAAAATTTTCAGTGATGTAGACAATGTGGCTGATACTTGCAAAGATGCCTACAGGTGCTAGAAACTGGTCTCTGATTTTAATTTTACTCAATTTGTTATAGAAGAAGAGTAGTTTACTTGATGTAGGATTAAAGTAAAAATGACACCACAAAAACATAGTGTAAAAAAACAACAAAGTCTTTTATTCAGACCATTGATAAGGGCAGGAAGAGAAGGAAAGTGAGAATATGTAATTCTGTTATTAGATAAAAGCCCTCTGTTCATACCCATTGATAAGAGCAGAGAAAGAAGGAAAGTGAGAATGTGTTATTGAACTAATGAGACTGTGATATGTTTGTAAGTCAGAACAACTATGAAAAAAGTGTTGAATAATGTCACTTTCCATGTGGGATAAATGACAAATCTTCTACTGGATAAAAAGCTACTTGTGGAAAGTGCATTCATATTTAATTTAATAAGAAAATTCAGATATTTGGGTTCAAGTTACCAATGTTTAAATTTTTGAATAATGTATTTATTTGTAAAATTTAGAATGGATTTTATAATGATGGCATATTGATTTCTATTTGGTAAGTTATAGACATAGGAATAGTGAATTTTTCTTTTCAAGATATTATGATTTATAAAGATATGATGAATGATTGATTTGAGTAAGTTATCTAGAATTTTACTCTTTGTTGGTTATTTATTTGAGTGGCAAGTATGAATTTTTTAATGTAAGATAAAATAACAAGAATCCTGATGATTTTATTTATTACGCTTTGAATAAAGAAGACAGCAATACAGTGCAAAGATAGTTCATTGATCTTTGAAGGTCTTTGTAAAGATTTTTGCTGACAACAGCTGCTTTTTTACACCAGATCAGTTCAGTACATTAGGTGTTAATTTTTCTAGTAAATACATTAGTGAATTTAATAATAAGAGAGTAGTAAGTAGTTTTGAGACAGATATGAATGTTAATAAGAGAAGTTTTGTCATGGATTGAAAAAAGAAATAGGCACAAGAAAAGGAATAGATATAAATAATATATCTAAGATATAAGACAAAATGTGCTTAAACATGTGTAACAAAATATATTATTTATATAACATAAATCTGGTTTGTTGATCAATTTTTTCATATTTTTTAAAATGGATTTGACATAAGTCTAGAATATATTGTTTATGTCTAAGTGTATGTTTTATACATGTGATATATAATCAATAAATGAAAAATATTGCATCTAATTATGTAATCAAAGATTTTCCAAACATATACTCACTAGCTGTAATCCCACAAGAACAATACACTTTACTTCTCTAAAGTAAACACACATTTTCATATATACTGGTATGCATAATAAAAACTTAACATGTCAGTGAATGGGAAAGCTTTTTGCCATAATTGAAGAAATAACTGCATTAAAAATATGTAATTAAAATTTGGATGAAAACAAGCGCTAATCGAAGAGTTGAAACATTTGTTATTAAATCATCAAGCCATGTAAAACTCATAGTACATTTTCCTGAAAATTTGAAACTTCTCCGATAATCTTGAAGTCATACTCTTCATGGTTGTTTTTATTTCTTTTTTTTATGACAGAGTCAGTCTTTTGTTCTTTATAAAGTAACAACTAACCAATCATAAAAATTGCACATGATGCTTATCCAATTGGAGATTTAGTTAGAATAAGCCTATTCTTGAAAACAGTGAAATACAATTTGCTTATGCCTTTGACATTTATTCTATTAAAAATAGGAGTTTATTTCAGAAATGGCATGGGAGTTCTATCACTATAGATCACAATTTACTGTCATTATAACTGATATTCAACTACTGACATCACATAGTTACCATTCTTTATACTTACACAAGCTGCTTAAACAGAGACAAAACTCTCCACACAGTAGTGCCACTCAGAGCAAGCCAGAGTAATCAATAGATACAATTGTCTGATATTATAACTGTTATTAACATAAGATTTTTTATAGTGCAAAATCTGCAGTTTTGCTTTTGTTGATTTATTAATTAATAAAAAAATTGAAGAGATCAATATTTTATGGGACAGTTGGCAAATACCAATTTTCTTCATTGTTAATGACAGAAGCAATGTCCTCCAAGGTGTTGCTACATTACAGTCTTGTTTTCAAGCAAAAAAAATATGTTTTTTTTGCTTGTTTATTAAATAATATTAATTTTACACACTACTTGGTTGATAAGTATTTAATACAAAAAGAATACCCATATACACTTCCATTTTATTAATTTATGTTTTATTTTTAAAAATAGAAGTTATGTTGAATGTATAGAAATTTTTAACTTTATTTAAACTTTCCAAATACAAACAACTTGTTAGTAATAACACACAAATAGATAACACATGTTAGTAATTACATGGACTGAGTAGTATTATTCTGAATTCTTCTTCAAGTGTTGCTGGCCTATATGCACAGTGATAATATTCACTTAGAAGTTGAACTTGCACCTTTAGATTCTTGAATAGCTCAGTTGACTGGAGTGTTTGTCTTAAATTCAATATTCAAGAATCTAAAAGTGCTACTTCAACTTCTAAGTGAATATTGTCACTATACATATAGGCCAGCAACACCTGGAAAAAGTGGAGATTAATACTAATTGAAACATTGTGTAATTTCCAAAATTGGGCTAATTAAATAATTTAAATATAATTTGCATATTAACATTTACATTCTACTCTTTGCTATTTTTTTACAGCTATGAATACAAGGCTAAATACCTTGAAAGTGCTCAGCTGTCAAGTATTTTATTGATTCATATAATTATTTTTAAAGCTTCTCTTTCCAGAACCTCAATGTGCTTGTAATTTTGTTAACCTGTATTGTATATTTGTGTATTATTACTAACAAATTGTTTGTATTTAGAAAGTTTAAATAAAGTTTAAAATTTTCTATAAAGAAAACATTCATTCATAGATGATTGGAAATAGTCCAACATATCACATCTAATAATATACCATCATCACAAACTTTCTGACAAATAGAAGTTAATAAACTTGACTATAATATTGACAAAAATGTCATAGTGTATGCTTGTATGCCCTTTATGTGAAATTGATTACATGACATTATTGTCTGTCAGAATTAACATGGAGTTAAAATATTTCAATTATTGTAATTTTTATTTTGAACTTGAAGCAGAATTTGATAGATTTATTATAAATTCACATTGTTTTGTTCACATTAAAAAAATTGGTTGTGTTCTGATCTATCATGTTAGCTGCTTGACAGTGCTATTTCTAGTTAAATTGCTAGAAATATGCCATTTCCATGGCTGCAGTCAAGCAGATAGCTTTCTTTCTATGATAAAACATAGAAAGAATCTGTTTACTCAGCTGCTGGCTACTGCTGTGGCTTTTTTCTATGCAAAAAGCACAAAAATGCCTTCATTGGCTGCTGTAGTTGCTTGTGTTATGCACTTTATCATAATAGCTGGATTGTATATTTTTGCTACAGTATTGTGTGACAGTGTGTTTAGTGCATTTAACTTTTCAGGTCCACCTTTTTTAGTTTCATGTGAACTGACCTACTGGTACCTTCTAACACTTTTAACAGTGTCATTACTGTTCCTGTGTTAACATCACAAATTGGATTCTAGGGTATGGCCCAGCACTATTTCAAAAATCACAAAAGTAACCTATCGTGGGAAATTGTCCAAGACAGGAAAAATGGCTGCTTAGAACTCTCAAAATTGCTAATTGACAGACACCGGAGTCAGATTTCATTATAATGGTTTGTTATAATTATTAATAACTTTATTGAGTAAATTGCAATTGAATTTAGTTCCCCCCTCCAAAATGCAGTGTCTGATTAATTACTGTCCTAAAGGGTATAAAATGTAATTACGTTTTTTTATTAAAAAACTACTGTAACTTTTCTGATAAAGAAGAAACCCCAAAGAAGCCTGTCTCTTATTAATAACTGTCCAAATAAATCTCCATTATATTTACTATTATTTGTTATTAAAAACGTAATGTAATTTTATATATATATTAAAAATGTAACGTAACTTTTCTGATATGCAAACTAAAAAAATAAAAAAGCCTGTCACTGATTAATTACTGTCCAAAGTAATTAATTGCCTCAAAAATGTCAAAGTTGGCTTTCATTGTAAAATTTTGTTGGAATTACTCTCCAAAAAATCTCCAATGTACTATTCTTCGCTATTCAAAAGAAATGTAATTTTTTATCAACACACACACACACAAGTCAGTTTCTGATTAATTACTGTCCCAAAAAGTCTGCTTACATTTTGTTTGATTGTTTTAAAAATTTTATGGACATCATAGTTCTATAGAATTGCTGGCTTAGGAATGTTATATCAATGTGTTTTTGCTTAGCATCAACATTATCAAGCAGCTGACATGATAGATCAGAACACAACCAAAAAATTAAAAGAAAGAATTAATTTATCTTCTGAAGAGTCTTTACTTTTACATCAAAAATTGGCATACTATATTTTTGTTGTTGTATACAACTCAAATTTGCAAAGTTCAAATATGATTTTTTAAAACATTTTTTATATGTAAAATTAAATTAGAAAAAATCTCATTCAATTGATTGAGTTTTAGTGTAAAAGATTTTAAACAGAAATAAAAGGTTGACCATTTTCAAAAAACTTCCACCAGATGTCCCAATAGAAAATGTCAAAAGAAACCAAGAGCAAAAAATTAATTATAATGTAATTTTAAAAAACAAATTAATTAACTACTTTATTATTATTATTTTTTGCTGGATCCAATGGTTTTTAACTTTTTCTAGTGTTGCTTATATAGAAATTCATGTTGGTTAAGAATTTCTATTTGCTTCTTTAAAATTGTCAGAATGTTTTGTTTGAGAATAGTTGCAAAATCCTCTGCAAAATGGCACTGGTATGAATTAAATATATGATGATCTGAAAGAAGATTTGTGCTTTCATAATAAATCTTTTGGACAAATGTTCAATAATGAAAAAAAAAACACTATAAATTTGTCATTTGATATATTGATTGAACATTTGTTATAACGATTACATTTTAGTAATACAATAATACAACATGTTTTCCAAGATTGAACTTACCAGTACCAGTAATCTAGACTATAATAATATCTATTCATTTTACGAAAGAAATATACCATTACACACATACAGACTCAGAATATATAGTTGCAAAGTTAATGTCAGAACAATATAACTATTTAAATATGTTGGTTTGGGTTCAAAACCATATTTTTTAATATCCAGTCTGTTAGCTTGATTAAAAAGTGAGTTAAATATGATTTCTTCATGCACCATTTGAAATTTTAGATCCCCATTAATAGATTCAAAAATGAAAAAACAGTCTGGAATGAAGCTTATATTGCAGTCTGGAATGAAGCTTATATTGTAATGCCATAATAAAACCACCGATAGGCCAAGCTTACAATAAAAGAATTAGAAAAAAGACAAGCAATGTTCTTGTTGAGAAAATAATTTTCTATAGTTAATCAGAGCAAATTGAATATATCAGATTTAACTATTTAACTCAAGTTGCTAGAGTAATTTTTATTAAATTCATTGTATTTATGTTTAATCTTAAATTTATTAATATTAGAAATTAGCCTATATTGTGTTGTAATGCTGCTATTAAGACTTTATTATTATTATTATTATTATTATTATTATTATTATTATTATTATTATTATTATTATTATTATTATTATTATTATTATTATTATTATTATTATTATTATTATTATTATAATATAATTAATGACCTTTTAATAATGCACACACACCATTACCTATTGAATGGAGTTATATTTAAAATTTTACATCAGATTCATTTTCAGCCTCTTTCTATCTATCATGTTCCTTAACTCATTTCATATTGTTAGATTTTAGGCCAGGGTAAAAGGTGGAATCCATTTTTTTTTATCTGTGGAAATTGTCTTGGCAACACGTTGTCAGCATTGTAGTGCTTAATTTAAGCATTGGCTGTTGTATATATATATATACCTTTCCTTTTATTTATGTATAATGGGTATTCTTAAAATTCAAGATCATCCACTTCCCACTACCACAAGTAGAGAGAACATACGGACATAAACAAGTCTATATCCGTACTTGACTGAGCCTGTAACTATACGGGTATAGCCCCAGGTTATTTTTCCCAGTCAACTGTCTCTTGACTGCTCTAAGATTTACAGAGTTACAGCGTTTGGATATTTATAAATTTTAATGGGATCAAAATACTGCACCACTAGCTTCACATGTTAATTCAGTACTCAAAATGACTAATAATTATTTCCCAAACCCTATGAATATATATTACTGTTTGGAGTGGCAAAGAATGAGATGAAACAGATTTAAATCAATAAGAAATATTTAATACGATAAATTAAACAATAAAGAAATACTTTAAATCATTTACACACAATAAAACAGATTATATGCTATAATGCTACGAGTAAAAATAAAATAAAAGGATCCTATAAATGATTGTACATTTATAATCCTCACTCCGTGTATATATAAAAAAAAGTTAAAGAATGTCTGTATCATTCAAAGTAAGAATTTGGCCATTGTCTAAATTAAAGGTATGTGCACATGTAAATATAAAATGTAGTATACATATTTTACCTAGGTTTATTGAGTCTCTGAAGTAACTTGAAGTCTTGCTAACTGCCGCGTGGAATTTCTCCACTTCTTTAGCAGGGAATGGTCACTCTTAGGTTAGATTTTGGTTGTGGGAACTTTTCTGTATTTGGGACATCAAGGACAAGGCAAAACGAACCCACTGGCAAGTGCTACATTGGCAGTTGTTACATGTAGACGGGAACCGTTAGAACA